>BMAO01035424.1:0-18745 GCA_019973975.1 Trichonephila clavata | reverse complement strand
AATTTCTCTTCAAAGAAGTCTGTAACTTTACTTGGGTGCTTTACATGGACATTAATTTAATTAATTACCCAGTAATTAATGAATTACTCTTTGAAAAAACTGTATTAGCATCAAGGGTCATCCACTACAAGTTAAAAAAATTATTTGAACTTGATTGGATAGAGAAAGTGTTTTATTAACGATTGAAAATTTGAAAAATATATTTATATTCATATATATATAGGTAGATAGTGAGCTAATAAAGAAATGAGAAGTAGTTTCCGACATGCTCTTTCATGTAAAAGCAAATTTTGTTTGAAAAAAAAATATTTTTAAGTAAGTTTTTACGAATTGGTGTTTGGTATACTGTCCTATTTCGTATTATATCCTTTTGAAAGAGATTTATTTTATTTTTGCAGTCAATTTTCCTGATATCAAAATTATGCTGTATATAATTGATATTTTTTTTAAAAATGAGTAAAACATTTACTACTGATATTTTTCAGATATTTTAGAATAAAATCATAGGTACCGAAGACTTAGGTAATAACCGGAACCAAAAATTAACTTTTTATATGTATGAAAAAATACATTAAAATTAAATACTAATACATTGTACACTCGAACCTGTTCTATGCGAGTTTTTGGGAGAGTTTTTATGAAAGATTTTTCTATGAGTGATTTGTTATGAGTGATTTCTTAATGCGGTACATAAAAAAATTCATCAAATGGATATTATAAATAAACACGACAAATTTTTATGTATTTGTTTAAATATGAATGGCTTTCAGTGTGAAAAAACTGTAAAAGCAATTTTTTTTCGCAATCGAATTCTGGTTTTAAATTTCCAGAAAAAGCTTCGATTTTATGTGCTTGGTTACACAATGACATTTGTAAGCGCCTAACGAATAAAACATCGTCATAAAAATTGAGCACCGGCTACATTATATCACATGAACTAGAGCGAAATAGCGTCTACAAAGGAGGAAAGGGATTTTGAAAATGTTTTTCACAAGAAAATTCGTGTTTTTGTTTACAAATAATACGTTTTTAAACATATATTTAAAAAATTTCTTTTACAAAAATAAAAATTAAAAATGTTTTTTTGTGTAATTTAAGTGATACCTTGTTTGGAAAACCAGTTTATAGCTACATTGTATGTGTGGGTTTAAATTACATATTTTTATGCAGAGCTTATTTTTTTATATAAAAAAACTTGTTGCCACAGTAAATATGTTTAATTGCTACTTATGAAGTTTCAGAATATTTGTACGCGCTTTCGTTCAACGCGTCTCTATTCCCACATGGATTGACATCTTACAAAAGAAATTAGCCAAAATATATTCATAAATTTTATTAATTCATAGAAATAGAAGAACAAGAAATGAGAACAAAAACAAAATGAATTAAGTGCCCATGACACTGTTATGAATTATTTAATTAAAACTAATTCTTTCAGTTAAAATATGGGGACAAAATTTTGATACATCATTTTGTATTGATTCATATAGTTTTATTAAAACATTTTTTAGTTTACATAAAAAATCGCAATGCATAATTTAGTTAATATATTTCCCTTTACTTGCAGTTTAATTACTATTGCTTGTTTGCCTTCTAAACTGTTCACAATTTTTTTTTTAATTTTAACATTTTAATACATTTAACTTTATACTTTTGTCTTTATTCCACACATCTTGAGGAAAATTGTACAAGAATTTAACTGTGAGAATCGTAAAAAAATTTTTAATTTGAAATCAAACGGTTTGACGTTAAATAATCTATATCTTTCTTGTGGAAAATTTCCTGCCATTTTATATTCCATCAATTAATTGCAATTATGTTATAATGAAATTAAAAATGAAACAAAAATACTGTAAGAAATGTTTTGGACACATTCCATAATGCCACAAGAATACTATAAACTTTTTTAAGCTCCAAAGTCAGTTTCAATTTATTTACCGGAAATGATATATTTGTTCGAAAATAGTTTCAGTCTCCGATTTATTGAAAGATTTTATGGGAAGCGGAAAATAGTTTTAGATCTCTTTAAAAGATAATCTTTGATCGGAGAAATTCTCTTCCAATTCCCAGCTGTAGCAACGTACTACTATATAAACCTGTGTGGTATCGTTAGAAACAATCCTCAGGTTGCGTGGACAAGCAGAATTAATCTGAGAATTTTGTGAGGTTTATTGAACGACGTAAACTTTTGAAATGGAAAAACTAAAAGGCTTTTACTTTACGCTCTTCCCAACGGAGTAATTTCCGTTAACTTATATTCCTTTTTTTTTAAACTTTTCTTTTGTTTGTCTGGTGTTTCATATTTAAGATGTACTGTCGAAGAATTACTGTCTTCGTAAGCAAACATATCGCTCAATTTAGAAATTTATAAATAATTTTTAAAATTAATTTTGAATAAAAAACACATTTATTTAATTGTATTGATAAAATGTGCGTTTTTTTCTCCGCAAATTATAGTGATAAATTACGAGTAAAATGAAAATATAATTGTAATTTTAAAAAGAAAAGAAATATAATGAGGAAGTGGAATTTAGTTTGTAAGGATATTAAGAGAAGAAAGAGTTGTCACCGAAGCACATCGTTTGAGCATATGTGTACAACTTTTTCAGATTTTTACAATGCCCTGACAAAAGTAATTAAAAACAATTTCTTAAATGTTTTCTACTTCTACCTGTGGTATCTCATACCATTCTAGTTTGAATACAATTATGTAAGTACCACAATTATATACATTAAATGCATATGATTGTATGTTTCTCAGTACATTTCTTTTAAAAAGAAAGTCCCTGTACTTTTTTAAAAAAATTATTAATACACTGTTTCCACAATGCTGTCAACGGAAAGAAAAAGGTACATGATGAAATGATAAGATAAGATACTTTATTTTCGTTCCGCATTTCTTTATATTGTGTAAACCAGGGGTATATTCAACCTCTTTTCCCGGCTGGCCACATATATGAGATAACTATTTCACACACGATAGTCGCAACATGACTATAAATAGGGGAGGGGTACTCAATAAGATCAACGACATTTAAAATGCAGAATATTGATCAAAATATTTAAACTTGTAATTTTGTATTTTACTTTAAAACTATTAAACTCTATCAAACACAAATAATAGGTTTTTCTCCTGTTATGGGGTAATTTTGATTTCCTTTCAGATACCAAGCCATCACCTCCCTCCTCAAATATTTTGTTGTTGTTGTAAGGCCAATTCATCAAGCCTTGCAAGAGATTCTCAAGAAAAAGAGAGCTTGAAAGATTTGTGTTTATTGTAAAGTAACTACAAAATTATATTTTTTAATATGATATTTTCATGACAAATCAAACAAGTTGCTGATCCATGTTTGTTTTTCTTACGAAATATTCACGATCCCAATAATTGTCTTCAAACAACTTCAGTTATTTTTTGCTTAAAAGACAGGAGGGTTAATTGAAAATTAGATTCACCCAAAAGGTTGTTACTCCACTATTATTTGTTATTACTAACCTTTACAATCACGAAAAGGAAAAAAAAAGTTATCTTGCAATTCATATCAGCATAAGGCATCGATCGGTAGCAAAAGTGCTATATGTGATGATAAAATTTCTCAATAAACTTTTAATTCATTATTCTTAAATAATTTAATTTTTAGTGCAACGGCTATGACCGGGACTCTCAGAAATGTCCGGTGGACTACATGTGGCCCGCGGGCCGCAGGTTGAGTAGTGCTGGTGTAAACCAATTAACTATTAAAAGAAACATATAGTCTCGAATTAATGATGAATCATAATTTTAAAAATTCTTAATGGTTTTAGATTTATTATCAATATAACGAAATATTATCCATCGATTTAATATTTCGTTTCGATTACGAGAGATAAGCAATACTTTATAACTTAAGTAATAGCTTAGTTATAATTAATGTATAACACGATGAGAACATCTTACTATTTCTGAAGCTAATATACGCCAACTCTGATAGATTGAATTTCCATTACGATGAAAAATATCACTTTTCAGCTTTTAAATATTTGGTGATTTAAAAGACTAAAATGACCAAGGGAGCACATTAAATTAAAAACGAATTAACAAAAGCATTTTTGGCCAAAAAAGTAATAAATAAAATTGTAACATACATATAGATGATGAAATTTATTGATAAATAACTTTAATAGAGCTTTTAATTAATCGAAAATAGATACTTTATAAGTATTTGTATGCAGTTTCCAATTAAAATAGTAATTAATCACTAACAAAAAGTTTTAAAAAACAGAAAAAAAATTGGGAATTTTTATTTTACATGAAAATTTTTTACTTTAATGAATTAATGACTTTTAGAAAACGCTTAAGATACAATAAATAAACACTGTATTTAATGGTAAAGCTTCTTTCCCTTGACATGGTTAATTATTTAATTTCACCCTGTTTTTTTTTAATTTTTTCTAGACATAAATTTAAAAGTGCAACTTTGCTTTAAAAAGTCATTAATAAGCTTCATTAGAGACTTAAAACTGTTTATTCTTTATTTCTATCAAATTCTCATCTCTCTTATATGCTGTGGATATATACTTTATCTCATTTTATTCATCCCAAAAATTGAATAACTGTATTGTTAAAGCAAATATCATTTAAATCTAAAATACGCACTGCATCCGAAACAGAAATTTTACTGCAAACATTTAACAATAATAGTAGAAAATACTCTCATGTTTGTAAGAATTAAGCGATCACGGAATTAAGGTGAAGTTTTTACCAAATGCATGTGATATGGTAAGCAAATGATGAGCAATTCAGAAGAGTAGAGCTTGTGTGTGTTGGGAAGAGTTGTCTGTATGACTGATCTAGTCACTGATAGCTCTAACGGGATGTTGAAAGGTGTCACTGGCTGTGCGCCAAGACAGATATACTTGTCAAGAAAACTGTTAGGGCGAAAGAGGGCGCCGTAAGAACAAGTAACAGGATTTCTGAATCAGGACAAATGATAAACTTTCTGCAACAGCACTTTTCTTTTTTTGTAGCTCGGATGGAGTACAATCTAACTATAATGATGCGAGTTCGGAAGAAAAGGAGCGAATGTAGGCAAAAAAAAATCTAATAATCGACAGTGGAGGTAAATTGTACG
The DNA here is from genome assembly GCA_019973975.1 of Trichonephila clavata. Taxonomy (NCBI): domain Eukaryota; kingdom Metazoa; phylum Arthropoda; class Arachnida; order Araneae; family Nephilidae; genus Trichonephila; species Trichonephila clavata. The sequence continues at coordinate 13,637 of BMAO01035424.1, read as the reverse complement.
TCAGTTCTGATGATAGATACCTCAATAAAATAGTGACGAACCATGAGCATATCACAGCATAGGTAAATTGTACGTCAATTCTGGTGATAGATACCTCAAAACCAAGTTGACGAACCATGGAGCATCATCACAGCAGTGGAGGTAAATTGTACGTCAATCTGGATGATAGATACCTCAATAACATAGTTTGACGAACCATGGAGCATCACACAGTAGTTGACAGAATGTTATAGCATTATAAAAGGCAATCATTTTCTTATCCAACAATTCGTTGGTGATTGTTGCAGCATGGTTCGCTTGCAAGGGATTCTCTTACAAAAAATGATCCACTTTAAGATTGCATTGGTCTAATCCACACATATAAAGTACTGATTACTAAACTACGAAGTTGTTTTTTTGATTTGTTTAAACTTGTGTTAAAGTACCATCAGCATTTAGACGCTATATTGATAAAGGCTATTCACCTTAGTGCTTTATCCAACGTTATACCGGATGAACGCATGGTACGATCTGAGTCCTCATTTAGTATTTTGGACCAAAAAAATTCTGATAAAAATTGTGCGGCAATCTCAATAACCACTAGTATATAAAAGAAGTTCTAGAATCACAAAAGTCATATCATTCCTTCAAAGTCATCTTGGATCTGTATTTCGACAGAAAAATCTTGTCCAAATGCTCAAAATTCAAGACTTCTTTTCAGCCCAACACATATAACTTCTTATTTGGCCTGCTTGCTCACCTTACCATGTGACCTATAGAACAGTGGTTATTAAACTTTCGATCAGCCCTCCGGCCTTTTTGTATCATAGTGACATCGTGGACCCTCAAGATTTTGGACCTACCTCTCTGACTTAATATATTCTTAATCACAATATATGTCTCTGTAGAGTTTTTTTTTTTTCATTCGGGACAATTTAGTGAATCTAGTCCTAAATGGTAATTTTTTTAGTTTTCCACGAGGCCTTTCAGAGTCTTTAAAAGAGGGAATCCCAACGTTACAGGATAGACCCCGCGGATTACATTTTAAGAAACGCTGCTATAGAATATTCTGTAGTTTCATGGGTCGGCATCTTGCTTGTGACGCTCGCTTATAGTTAAGGAAATATGAGGTAACTTTTAAGTTCCGATATAAGTAATGAATGCTAATCTTAAGGTTCTGTTTTCAAAATCTGTTCGATTCGATGCAACGCCATATAGATTCATTTACAGCAACATGTAGTAGTTTCTCAAAATGCAAATTATAATCTTGTTTATTTTGGTTTGCATTTTTCATCGTATATTTATGTACACTTGCGGAGTATACAACAAAATATGTAGCGAGTTTTCATGGTGCTGAAATTTTTATGAGCAAGAGCATTTTCAGAAGTTTATATATAAATCTATTAAGGAAGTAATTGAAACTTCACTATAAAAGAAATATTAGTGCTCTAACTGAAACTTTATAGATACTACATTGTTTTTCTATGAATTTGATCACCACAAAATCTGCTATTTTTCTCACACAATGTTCCATTGATTGAATTGTTGCGTGCTGTTGGTACTGTTTCCACAGTTCCTACTTTCTCCCCCTCCAGTTTGCGTCTGAATACTTTTCGAGGAGGACAGCATGGAATTTCGTTACTTTTCCGGACAAGCTTTTCTTTTTTATCTCTTCCAACATTGATTTTCCTTTCTTTTCTATCCTAATATTAGGTTATTCATGGCGAATTGATTTTCAAGACAGAGAATACATGAAAATAAATGTTTATTTATTTAAACTTTTGATACATACTCTTTTTATTTTAATTGAGGGATTACGGTTTTGTTCAATGTTCAATGATTTTTTTCTCTTTCAGTGCTGATTAAAATAAAATTTCTGATTAAATGAATTTTTTTAAAACCTTTTCGTTACATTCCTTTTGATGAACATGATTTCTTATAGGTTATTATTCTAGATTGATGTTTTATGCAGGGTCGCCGCTTGGGGGTGGCAAAATTGTTCGCCGCGCAAGGGCGCCTGGAGCAGGTTGTGGCAAAATTTATAGTACTTATAGTTTTTTAATTTAATGTTACTTACATAAAAGTTGTATTTTTTAGCAATAAAATAAGATTTTATTTTTTTGAATTTTATATTTTAATTTAATTTTGCTTTCGTTTTTACGGATTGTTTTAGCGTGTGTAAAACAAAATTTAATTTCCGATTCAAAAAATAAAAGCATGTTCCGTGGGGAGTTCGCACTATTATACGGAATGTGTTTAAAATCTAAGAATTTGCAACATGTAACAACAGGAATTGGGAATGATTTATATCGACATAAATTTTTATCCATTATATGCTGAGAAGATGTTGTGGCTCAACGTATTTGATTTCTGTTTGTGCTTCTTGTTTGCAATGATAATGTATGTAAATTTTTAAAATTATGTAAATCGCTTGGTTTTTCTTCTCCAAATCTTATTTTGCTTCATGCATACTGCTATTAAATTGTTCTTAAAACTCGAAGTAAAATCTTTATCGCAGCGTTTCTCAAACTGTGGAGCGTGCCCTCCAGGAGGGCGTGATAACCCTACTTGGGGGAGCGAACGTATCGCGAAAAATCGAAAACAAAAGATTTAAAATTATTATTAATTTGATAAAATAATTTAGAAATTAAAATAATTATGAAGTAAAATACATTCTTATGTAATAAAAAATAAAATACAAATTCCCACTGATATAATACTCAACTCTTATAAATGTATCAGTACTGCACAAAGTATTTGATAATTAAGTTATCAATATTCAATTAAAAACAAGTTTTTTCTAGTGACTCCCCTGGTCTTGTCATATACAAAATATATACCTTGTTGAATTGTGCGGTTTATAATTAAAGTCGTATTGTATTGTAGTTAGGGACCTTTCAAGGCATGGCCAACTAGGCCCGGGTCCAGGACCTCGCTCTCAGTGGGGGCCTCATTTCGTTCTCGACTCCATCTTAATATCACAATCCGGATAATTTTAATGTCGTCAAATATTATTCCCGTACATTCCCTTCGAAAAACAGTTAATTTCAAACTGCATGTCAATTGGCAAAAGTGATAAGACTGTATTATTATGTGATGACCGTTGTCCAGTGGCGTAACGTACCCTCCCGCTACCAAGCCCACTTTTCCGCCTAGGCACGTTAGGCACATGCCTAGGACGAAAAAGATTTAGGGGGGGGGCAAAAAATTGAAGGGTGAAAAAAAGAGAACAAAATTCAAATTACAGAGAACGTGCAACCGCCCAGTGTTTATTAAAAAGCCAAGTATTCTCTTTCATTTTTATATCTAAATTATCAAATCTTCGTTTCACTATTGGCCAAATTATTATATAAATCGCTTGGCTTTTCTTCCCCAAATCATATTTTGTGTCATGTCACCTGTTATTAAATTGTTCTCAAATATCGAAATAAAATCTTTATCGCAGTGTTTCTCGAACTGTGGGCGCGCCCCCTAAGGAGGGAGTGATAACCCTACTTGGGGTGGGGTGGGAGGGAGCATGAGCTTATTACGAAAAATCGAAAATAAAATATTTAAAATAATTATCAATTTAATAAAATAATTGTCAATTTAATAAAATAATTGTAATTTAAAATAATTGCAATTTAAAATAATTACAAAGAAAAATATATTCTTATATAATAAAAAATGAAATACACATTCAAACTGATATAATACGCACTACTTATAAATGTATCAGTTCTGCACAAAGTATTTAATAATTTATCAATATTTAATTAAAAATAAGTTCAGTAATTACTAGTGACTCTCTTAGGCTTGTCATATACAAAATTTATTTACAAAATTTAATATTTATCTAATTAGTGCGTTTATAATTAAAGTCGTATTGCATCGTAGTCTTACCATCTAAGTACATTATAATTGCATTCAGTACATTGTTATTGTAAAAAGTAGGGCTCGATGAAAATTATGACTGAAAACTGTATCGTTAACATTGAAAGTTTGAGAAGCACTGCTTTATCGTGATCTACAACACTCTTTTTGGTATCATGAATTTCTTTAAATTCTAAGCAGGGTATCTATACACAAGGGCAGCCGAATTTACGATTTCTTCCAAATGTAAGGTATAAATATAAAAGGTTGCAATATAACTGTAATCGTCGCAATTCAGTTGAAAGTAATTTCGAATTCGTAGGGATTTCACTAAATTATTTTCGTTGTTTGTTCAGTGTTGCGAACTTTACTTATTGAAAAGTACTTGTTATTTTCAATATTTTCATTTTTTATAGACTGTTATTTGAATATAAACTTCAAGTTCCATGAAAACTCTTAACATACTTGTTATTATATCTTAAAAAACCTACACAAGAAGCAATTCCTTCCTAGTTATATTCTATTTTTAATATCAGTATGATTCATAATAAGCTAGCTTCCTGTTTCAATATTTCGCAATCTTCTCCTATGATGTAATTTTACTGATGTAACTTTGTCCCCTCTCTTCTGCTCTTTTGCAGATATGTTTTTTTTTAAAAATAATTATAATAATATTGTATTAAATTTTCTTGTTCATGCATATATTTGGATCATTTCCTGTCTATCTCGGTGGGCCATTTTGTAGCTCTAAGCCCTCTGTTGGATGTGAGTTCTATCCTCCCGAATAAATTAATAGCTAGGGATTCTCCAACACGTTTTATAGCGTAGCATTTCGTTGCTGCTTCCTTTTAACGTCAGTAAATACTCGAGCACATACAAATCGTATTAGATAAACTATAAAACTAAAATTATAGATTAAAAAAAAAGAAGAAAGAAACCAAGTGGGGTGCGTTTAAGCGCAAACAACGCCAAGAAAGAGAAGACAGTAAGTAAAAATTGTAGCTTTGTATATATTTAAAATATTCCTATATTTTTTACCTTTTTACTAGATAGAATTCAACCAAGATAGAAACCTCATTATTATTTTTTTATTTTTTTGCACCAGGCCTGTAAATACCTAGCTACGCCATTGCCTTTAGGAAATCACCTTTTTTCAATGAGACAGAGTTGACGCAATTTTATAACAGTAATTTCTTCAATTTTACTTCATTCCTTTATAACTGCAAATGGTAATTATGAATTTACTTTTGATTTGTTTTGTATTTTCCCTTGAGAAACATTTTTATCATATTAAAATAATAATTTTATCATGAACATTTTTATCATATTATTCAAAACATACATTTATTATTTGCTTTCCTTTACAAAGGAGGCAATAAAAATATTGTCCAGCTTTGAAATCAAGCTTAATTTTTTTTTTTATTTTGTAAATTTCCGTGTTACATCAGCTAATTTTAAGATTTTCGTCTGTATTTATACATATATTTCAATGGACTTTTATAGTACTTTTATATTGATTAATATGCATCAATATTTGTTTTCTTTGCTTGAATACATCTCCCAAAAACACACTTTTCTATGCAAGAACAGTGTTATAAAGTTTAATTATTAGTGTAAACATGAAATTCCAAATAGTAGTACTTAAGGTAGTACTGGTATTGAAGTTTTTTTCACGAACTTAAAAGTTTGGCTATAGAAATAAAAAATATCTATAATATTTTTTTTATTTTTGAAGGAATGGAAAATGGTATGCCTGTGTGTAAAACTTGATTTAAAAATATAAAAAATATTAATTGGAGCAGGACAGAGTCTTAACGCGACCGTTGCTGGGATGGGGGACCTTTTTCCTGGAAGCTCATATCAAGTAGGTGTCTGATACTTTCGATATCTTGTTTCACTAGAAACTAATTTTTCTTGAAAGTATACCGATCTCCAGTCTAAAATTAACTTTACTTTATAAATTTTCTGAATTTTTCTTTATAAAAAATAATAAAAATTAATGCGTTAAAATATTCTTGATTCAAATGACACTACAGAAAAACTAGCTTTCAAAAACAGAAAGATTTGCTTTCATAATAAACAATGAAACAAAAGTTGATTGTAAATTAATGTTTACAACATGTGTAAATGATAGAAAGGCTGGTTAATATGAAATTTTTTGCCTTAATTTTGTAGAATTATTCTTTGTTGAACATTTCATTTACCTTTTTGTACAACATTCTTGATGTGATTTATATTTGCATAATTCATCATATTCTGAATATAATATTGTTTATGTCTCATATATCATACAAATATTTAAAAATTCAAATTTATCATAACCAGATTATTCACTGAACATTTGGTTACTGAAATACACACATTTGTGTTAAAATTATTCTTACTTTTTGAGAAATATATTACTCTGGAATACCCTACTCATATCGTAAAGCATTTGAAATTTACTTCAGATAATCGCAGATCAGATAAAGCGTATGAACATGCAATTGCCAATGTAAATATCGTTGCTGATGATTTGGGGGTGGATACTGATTTTCCACAAAGTCGAAACAGGTTTAAAAAGAAACTGTTTCAAGATGAACAAACCGACGAACCAATCAACAATCCAAGACAAAAGTTTAAGGTTGAATTTTACAACATAATATTATACACTGCTATTTCTTCAATTTCAGAAAGATTCAGTCAATTAAAAGAACATTGCAATTACTTCAAGGTATATGCCTAATTTAAAAAAAACTGTAGTGAGAATGAAATTTTAAAACATTGTGAAAAATTAGAACGAAAATTAACGTATCCTAAAAATGTTAATGAAAAGGACATAGATGGATTAAATTTGTTTGAAGAAATCAAATATTTCCGATGTATTACCAAAGAGGATATGTCACCTATTGATGTTTCAAATTATATTTAAGAAAACAATCTTATCGATACATTTCCAAATATTGCGATAGCTTTACAGATTTCTTTAACCCTGCCAGTTTTGGTGGCTACTGGAGAACGAAGTTTTTCAAACTTAAAATTATAAAAAACTACATGCGATCTACTATGGCGCAGGAGAGATTATCGGACTTGTCAATTATATCCATAGAGAGCAAAATCTTGGATAAATTAAATATAAAGGAATTGAGATATGAGTATTTGTAGCTGCTAAAGCTAGGAGAATCAATATTTGAATATATTTTCTAATTTTATGTTTTACTTAAAAAAATTTATATAATTTTTACTTTGTTTTGTTTTTAAAATTTATGAAATAATAATAAAAACAACAATAAGACAAACGTGTTTTAATATTATAATTTTAAAGATTTTCAGTTCGAAAGTCAAATTTCGAATACTATAAATGAGTATTTCTTATTTTATTTGTAGCACTTTATACGAGTGCAACAGAACCCCATAAAGGGGCACCGAATTTCAACTTGAACAAGGGCGCCTAATACCCACGCGGCGGCCCTGGTTTTATGAAAAGAAAACAATATATTTCACTACAATAATTAAATAAAACAATGCCATGAAGCAAAATCTTTTGACATTTAAATTTTTTAAATTATTTCTTTAGACAGAACGCACAATATTTCAGTGTCTACCTTTGAAAATATATTTAAACGAAAAGATTATATATTGACTTTTTTTACTATTATCTTTTTTTATCCTAAAACACCTTTATACCTTTATATATATATATATATAAGAAAAGTTGATACAATCTTTTTAAATCATGATACTTTATTTAACCCGCGATCACTCGCGCGGGGTGCTCTGTACATCCCAACGACAAGAAAAGCCCCCTAAAATTTCAAAAAGAATTCGCAGAACCATGATTTTTTCAGTAGCTGCTTATTTTAGGTCATTAAGCCTTCAGGCATGAGGCAATCATTCTCGCTCAGACGATTGGTACGTAACGACCTTCTAAAATTTTTCTGGGTACTGAGAGCCTTCCTCGAGCAATTGAGTTATGTTTATTGTCTGCTCTGCATATTTGGAAAATGATTAAAATATTTGTTTTTTAATTTCTACTATCCTTAACATTAATTACGAAGTACGTTTATTACTGGTATAAACATTCTTCTCGTGGTTTACAAAACCGTGGTACACCTTAAAATCCTTTTTTTATCCTAAAACACAAATTTGATGTTCTAAATGCTTTATTTTTATAACAAACTTGGAAAAATGGTACTTATTGAAACATATTGCAATCGTGTAATAATATATTAAAGCAAGTAAGAAAGCTTATATTTTATATCTACCCTAATTTTAGTTAAATGCTAGTCATATTAATGCATGAATTTTTTTATAATTAAAATGAATATGTAATAATGATATGGTAATGAAAAGTGGTAATGAAATATCAGAAAAAAATTCCGTTATGTAGATATTTTATTTAAAAAAAAATTATTTCTAAAGTAAGAAACACATCTTCTTTTTTCATCTTTAAATGGTTACTGAAAATTAGAAATGATGGAGTTATTTGTGATTGATTGGTATTTAACACACATAAATTGAATTTTTTGTTATATGTACTCAGTCCCAACTATCCGGTAAGTTAGGAATATCACTGTATAATGATCTTAAACAATACGCTATTACTTGTAATTGGCATAATAATTGTTATTCTTGAAATCAAAGCTAAAAAAATTCTTCTTCAAGATTAGAATACATCAAAAACAGTTACAGGAAAAATCGTGACATATTTTTTTAAATTCAAAAAGGACATCGAGTTCCTCATGCAGAAGAAATTTGGAGACCCTAGTTTAAATAAGGAGTCCATTATTCAAAGATGACAGAATCTATTTTCAATAAATTATTTGTGCTCAATAAATTAATTTTTTTTTAAAAACTTTAATTTAAAAAGAAGAAAATAGATCTAGAAATAATCTTAGAAAAAAAGATAGAAAGATAAGAAAGAGATAGATCGCAAATTATTAGATTGAATTTACCTTATAAATTTTAATTTCTTTAATAAAATGTGTTCTGTAATATCTATAATTTTGGATTATTAATAACATTAATTAAATTATATTATCTATCAAAGCTCAGTTAATTTGTAAACTTTATTAATTTAATTTTGTATGCATTAATATATTAACATTGCATTCCATGCACACAAAGATATCTGAGATGGATTTTACAATTTCTAATTGGTATCAGATGATGAGGACAATTACTGTGGTTACTTCGATGAATTAAGTATTTAAAATAGTAATGGTATTAGAATAAATCAGTCTAGATTCTTCCCTCTCCACTTTTAATTTAGTGACCCTTGTAAGGTCAAAAATACAAGAGAATAAGTTTTTCTAACTTTTTTAATAAATACATTGGGTCGTGCAGAATATGTGTTTACATTTAATTTATTGATTTTACCTTAAAAATATGAAGATCTTATTACGTATACAACATATCAATAAAAATTTACATCTTTATAAATGAAGAAAAATATCCAAGTATACTCCAATATATAAAAAATAAAAGTCAACAATTGTATATAATCACCATTAATATAACCTCTGTAATTGTACTTATTTTGAATACTGCAAATTATACAAATCAAATAGTTTCTATATGAAATTTTAACACTGAATTTAAATTTATAATAACTTAATTTCTTTTTTTAATAACAATGTATATATTGTAAAATTATTTATTTTTACTATTCGCTAGAACGGAGAATATTGTTCCTCACAGTGTTATTGGCATATTTGTTATTAGTATTCCATGTTATGTAACCTAAAGAAAATCAATAATGCCGCAAGGAAAACGAAACTTCATCATAGGAATATTTTCAATGTGCAGCAAATAAACAATGAAATGTAATCACTTTTTCTGTATTGAAATCAAATTGTTGAACAAAAATTGCTTCTTTAGATACTAAAAGCAGCTTTAGTAGAGTACCAAATATAAGAATCTAAAAATTATTTTATGCTTAAAACATTTTTTGTGCACAGAAACATCTTCACTAGTTAATTCCTTTCATAGCATAAAAAAATAATAAATAAGATTCTATAAAGAACCTGTGTAACGTAAAATCTTTAGAAGAAAATACTTAGCTGTAGTTTTAATGCAAAAAAAAAGACAAGATAACTTTTTCGTATGCGCTATATTATGTAAGCAAAATTGTTTAAAAGTATAGTTACTCACTCTCTCTCTCTATTCCTTTTATCTAGAAAAAATATAATAAATAACACGTTTTATGAACTTTTGCATTGGATCTTTTAAGATCTTAAGTTATATTTTCACTTTTAAAAGAAATCCTGTTTACTGAAAGTGAAGATAAAGCGACTTAGAAGAGAGTTAAATACTTTTCCAAAACAAAAACAAAAAATGGAAGCAAATAAAAAGTTTCCAAAGTAAGTCTTTTAGCGAGTATGTAAGAAAGAGATGTACAACACTTTAAAACTTAGCGAATTGTTGCATCGATTGCAAAAATTTCTTTCTTCACTTTGAGTTTCCACTAAACGGTTCTAGTTCAGCATATTATATGCCTTAGATTTTGTATATACGAATGTATACTCATCAAAAGTCAACAAAACTGCTTTCAGAAAGCATTTATTGCAAAATGTTAACGAAAGGGGAAGAGTTGGTGTAAAAAATGGATCAGTTACAGCAAAAATATAAAATTTAAAAAGATTGACTCATACGAGGCCTTTCAAAAACGATGATTACAAGTCTTAAAAATGATTTAAAAAATCAAACTGGTAATTTCTGGGAAAATAGCATGTTGTTATTTGTTTGTGTTATTAGTTCCACAAACAACAGGAGGAAAGTAAAAACGAATAAATTTAAATAAGCTTGACTCTTTGAATTTTAGAATACCGCTCTAAAAATATTATAAACGTAAAAAAATAACATCTTAAATGTTCATTATGCCCTAAAAATGACCAAAATATTGAATTTTTTATCACCACCTTTTAATTGGGCAACTTTTCTAAATATGTGTACAAGATTTCGTAGCTCTAGCTAAATTATATAGACAGTTAACATTTTTAACACTATGTAAAATCGAAAATTGAAATTAGAACATAGTGGTGTCTGTATTTAGCTATTTCATTTATTTTACTGACCTTTAAAGTTTTAAATGGCTTTTTTCAAATTTTTACTTTTCACGATAATCGTGTATTTAAAATGTTGAGGCTTTTATTTTTATATTCAATAGGAAGTATTGAAAACTTGAAAGGTAGTTTTGTGTAATATGTTTAATGATTCTGTGTATGGAATAAAGGTTTATGTGTATAGTTTTTTTTTAAATCATCAAAATAAGATAAAGCTGTGTTCTAACGATTTTTCATGGTGTCTTACATGAAGAAATGTGAACAAATAAAAGTTATGCGTAATGCCACTTCCATGCACAGAATTATTAGGAACGCGTCTAAGAATATTAGAAAAAAAAATATTCAAAAATATTAAAATTTGTAGAAGTAATTGAAACTGTACAACATTGAATTATTTTAAAATAATTAATTTAAAATAACTATTTGTTTAAAAATAGTGTTTTTATTCTGAAATGTATATTTCATGAGTTTAAATAGGGTACATATAAGCATTTTTATATAAACATATAAATAAAAAATTGTGCACAGGGTACCATGTACTCTTATAAATAAAACAAATATATATATATAGATATTCTTAACGGATTAAATATCGTGCAATACTTATTTACAAATACTAAAGTAAGATAAAATAAAAACATTCTTAAATTGTAAATTTTATTCCATGTCATTTTATAATATTTTACAAAAATCGACAATTCATAAACGTGTTACAAATTTTTGAAACATCACAAGAATTTTATATAATACCATATACTTTCTAATATTCGTCTAGTACTTACTATTAAAATCTCTACAACATAAGTTTGCTTAATCTTTTTTTTTTCAAGCTCTAGTCTTGAAAGTATGTAATCATATTATCAGACGATAAAAAGAGGAAAGAAAACCGATAATTTGAAACATAAACTTTCAGTAGTGTATATTCCCTGAGTGACGTCCAATGCAAAATATTTGAATATCTTTTTGTAAGGTATTTAATATTTAAATCTTATATAATTCATGAATAATGCATATTATAACAAATGAATACATGAATTTTTAATTTCCAGGAAGTCAGTAATATGTAATATTTTATCTGAGTTACATTAAAAATTATGTAAATATAAAATGATAATTTATTTAAACACTTAAAAGTCCGATAATTTAAATTTTTTTTTTTTGAAAAGATATGTTTTAAAATTTATTTAAATGTGAATGAACTGTTCATATGTAAATTTAATTTATTTTACTTTGAATGCTGCCCATTTTTTTAGATGAATATGTTAAGATGAAAATAAGTTATCCTTATTGATTTCCTTTATCTTTTTAATACTTTAGTGCTTTAATTGAATTTTTTCTTATCCTTCGTGTTGATATCAAAGCATTTCTGTATAATTTCTAGACGAATACATTTAAATAAAACGATACCAACTTTAAAAAAGGAAACATATTTCGAATTAAACTTAACTAAAATATATATAAGATATTCCATGAAATAAAATTTATACAGTATTAATGTTTTAAAGAATTAAAATTTTAATAAATAATAACCCAAAACAGTCGTAGTGTGAAAAAGTATGTAAACATATAAAACCCTTGATAGTTTTAGTAGTGCAATGATTTATATGTTGCCACTGTAAATTCAAAATTTAAATAATACTTAAGGACGATACAGTGATCATTTCTGCTAAAACATGTATAAATTGTTCCACGTGATCGAAAATTATTTTTTTTGCGTTTAAAAAGGATCCATTTGTTGGCTTTACTTAAAAAAAGTAAAAAGAAAAGAAAGAAATCACTGAAATTGAGTTAAAATTATCCAGCGCACTTTAACTACTTCCTGGGTTTTCCTGAGCTGAGCTCGGACAGGCAAACGTACCATCCTGATCCATGCCGAGTGTAGCTTGGGTACTGAAATTTACACTGCGAAATCAATTTTTTCCAATTTATTTAGTACGAGCTTTTTCTGGTTTTGAATAACTAAAAAGTACCACTACATGGAATTTTCTGCAAAAAGAAGATGTCCTTCTGCTGAGCCCCCTCTTCACGCTTGCCTAAAAGACACTTTGTTGACTACATTCTCCCAACTGAGAAGGAAACTAATCCCACACGACCGTGTAATATTTGCTGAAAAAGAGACTGTAAAAAGAAAAAAGTAATAAGCGAAACAAGATTTTAATGTCCAGTTCGCGATGTTGGGTTATGTGCGTACCATGTTTTCGAATTTACCATAAACGATCAAATTTTGATTAATAACTTCATAATCCTTTATGTACATGCAAAAGACGTAAATAAAATTTGTAATTCAAGATGAAAGCTAGGTATTCTAAGCTTTGTATTTATAGTTAGCGTCCAAAGGCTAACTATTTCTGCCTAATAGAAAGCCAAATTTATAGGTAAATCACTCGTTTATATAAGTAGATTTTCTTGCATTAATTTTTAGGAAATTTTGAATGTGAATGGTGCTATTGTGTTAAAAAAATATGTATATATGGAAATATGCATAAAAATTTTAAAAAATTTTCATCCATAATCCAGAAGTGAAATAAACCTGAAACGGGTTAAAGCTTAAATAGATCGTGACGACACGCCAACATTTAGGTACAAATGTGGTCTCAGTATTATGATTCGGATTGCTTCAACGGATCTGGTCTATAAACAGAAATATTATGTGATAAAAAATAAAGCCTCTAGAATACTAAAGCGTAATTAATAACCAGGTCATCCCATCAATATAATTTTCTTCTCTAATGGAACTGGTATATCGAAGACGATTCACAGAGA
>BMAO01035423.1:0-67702 GCA_019973975.1 Trichonephila clavata | reverse complement strand
AACTTTTTGACCAATTATTGTCCCCGTTTGAGCATTTTCAAAAAAACATATATTCCGAGTAAAACTAAAATAATTGCATCTGCTTTTATTAAAATACTTGTGGTTTTCGTTCTAGTGAACGGAAAATGAAAAACTTGGAAATTTAAAAAAGCTAATAAGATGGCCTATAAATTAAAATCATAAAAAAAAAATTAAGTTTTGGGGGGGAAATTTACAATTTTAGGGTAGTCGGATACCTATGTAACTTTTGTATCATCGGATAGAATAGTTTTAGTGGTTTTTTTGTGTGCAGAAAATGGAGCAAATGTTCCTTCAAGAGGGACTCGGGGAAACATTTGTAAGAAAGACGTCATTCTTGGCCCAAGTGGCGTCGATTCAAGAGTAAGTGTGCTTTGGTTTCACGAAACGAAATTGCCCATTAATGTTCAGCGCAAATTTCGACGTTGGCATGGGCATAAACCTCCTAGTGCAAAATCAAGCGGTCGCATGAAATATTTTAAAAAACAAGCAGCATCAAGTACCTTCCTAGAAGTGGCAGGTCGAGGGTGAGTGAAGCAACTGTATTGTACTTAAGGTATCCGACTACCCTAAAACTGTGGATTTTTCCAAAAAATGACAATTTTTTTATGATTTTATTTTATAGGCTATCTTATTAGCTTTATAAAAATACCAAGTTTATTATTTTCCGTTCACTAGAACAAAAACTATAAGTGTTTCAGTAAAAGCAGAGGCCATTACTTTAAGCAAGATATGTCATACTTTAAAACGCGTTTTACTTGAAATGTGTATTTTTTGAAAATGTTCAAAACGGGGACAGCTATTGCTCAAAAAGTTTTGAAAATAATTCACTGAAATTTTTTGTGTATGTTCTGTATAGTATGTATTAGAAGTGTTTTAACCTTCAGATTTATCCATCACTGGTTTATTACAAAATGTACAGTCCCTTATGTGAATATAATCACTGTTTTTTAAGCAATTTCATATAATAATTAAGATAAAGTGCTCTAGATTTTGTAAAAGTTTAAATATCTCTTATCCTGAAGGTCATTCCAAAAATGATTAACATAGAAATACATCAGAATTGAAAAATTGAAAATTGGTTCATAAACTTTTGGTACAGTTTGAGCCGTGTTTATGTTATTTTTTTTTAAAAATTTACCTATTTTCCCCCATTTTAGTAATAATAATTTCTTTTTCTATTCTCAATTTTGGTATATTTTCCTTAAAATGTACTAAAAAAAGTAAAAACAGCAAAAAAATCCCCTTATCTCCACTCTTTTTAAAAAAAGAAGTTGTCGCAAGTAGTCGAATACCTTAACACTCGGCGGGAACTGGAATACTGCCTAGACATTCACCAAACTACCAAGGGGTGCACGTTGCCATTTACTGCAGCAAATGGTTTCATAAAAAATTCACAGTAATTCTTACAATATATACATGAAAAGCATATGTCTAATTATAATTGTGCACAATAAATATTTATAATCAGGGCACAAGATTTTTGGCTCACCCTATATAGTCTTAATGCAATCTTTGGGAATCATCTTCTTTGCGCTTGTTGTTATTTTTCTTAATAAACAATGCATTCTCCTGTTCTGTGAAAGAAACCGTTAATAAACCATCGAAGCACCAAAGAATATTGAAATATGGGTTATTCTCACACGGAATTACTCGTAATAAATCCTTCCTCTGCTCGAAGAATTACGAGAAAAAACACGAAAAATTCTAAAATTCCTTTCTGCTTCAAAGAATACAAACAATCTTACTCGAAAAGAAAAGCTACTGTGAAGGAATTTTCATCTCTTAGTAAACTTGAATGCTTAATTTTGATAAGACAATTGGAATTATTCCGTGAGTTGTATGTTTGTTGGTAGATTTTCTTTGATAAAATATATTAATGAGTGTATGAATAAGTCCTCGTAAATTCATCACTTTAAGGTTTTCAGTTTTACCGAAATTCGACCTTTTTCAAATAAGTTTACGAGATAAATTCTAAGCCCTATTCTTTCTACAATGTTAGAATGTTGAAAATTGTAAAAGTTTTTTTTTCTGAAATGAATAAACTTGGTTCATGTTTTTTATGTTGACAAAAGGTGAGAAAAATTGAAGCTTACAACTAGTAGAAAATAATTATACATTAAAATCAATAATAAAATTACTTAACAAAAATTCAATATAGATCCACTAAGTATAAAGATCATTCCTATTAAGTTATATGCGCGGTCAATTTTTGAAATATTAATTATCAATCTACTGTAATTTTTTAAATAAACTTCATTTCTTAACAGTAATTAGTAATGTTTTATTAATTTTTAAGAAAACTAGGTATGGGTTACCCCCTGTCCCTCTAACGGCGGACTAACTCCATTGTACAAATTATACAACTGTACTAAACGAATTATACAACTGTTGTATTTATTTTATGATAAAAGTAGTATTCTTAAGCAAAGCGGTTCCTTCCTATAATAGCATTTCAATGGAAACTAGCGAAATGTTGGCGATAAGCCAAATTGGCATCAAATTTGGCGACCCTTTTTGGTTACTTGGCGACCGGTTTGAACAACTTGTCAACTATTTGGATACTTCTGGAAATTCCTGGAGAAATCTATAACATCGCGGACAATGTTGTAAGCGGATCTTTCGAGAAAGCGCAGGAAGGTGGGGGGACCCCTAAGCAAATCGTTCTTGGCACTCCTCTTCAGTTAAATTAAACTTTTTACGACCCATTTTTCTAACAATGCCTTATGATTAAATAAATTTATTACAGCACCACAAAAAACTTTTTTTTTTTGAGAGATAGTATAAAAGTAGAGCTCTAATCAATAAATTCGTAATTATACTATAAATCGCACAGACGATATTCATTTGAATTTTTTCAGATGCAGATTAGTATTTTTTGGAGAAAAAAATAACTTTAGAACTTGCTTTCTTTTTTTAAATTGAATTTTGTTTGTACTTTATAAAAATTTTAAGAAAACCTTTTACAAATATTAAGATAGCATATTGCAGCATACATTCTCTTGTGCCAATTCCAATATCAACTGTTCACAACATCTTTCTCAACCCTAACAACCGAAAACACCTCCTCTTACAATTACAATGTCAAGCATCCTCCACATTTTCATTTCAGGTAGCTTTAAATAGCAAACTCAATCTGTATATATCACGGTTTTGCGAGGTTCTCAAATCCATCAAACAATCCATGAAACAGATTTCTCTAAAGGTTAATTGGAAACGTGTAGAACCCGCTAAAAAATTATTTTCCCCTTAATGCACACGTTTTTAGATAAAAAGACAACAAAAAAAATCAATTTTTTTTTTAGTAAAAGACAAATTTTAAAACCTTGTTTCCACAATTTTTTTTTTAAATACAAAAGCAATCAAAACTTTTATTTTAATTGTGGATTTGGCCCACATTACTAATTCAAGCATCAACTCTTATCTTTCTTTCCGAATTGCTTTTTCAAAAAATAAAAATATTTTTATCAGTAAAAATATTTAATTATGTTTTTTTAACAGGAATAACAATAATAGTAGTATTTACTTTAAAATAATTGTTTAAAGATTTCTTTTGTGTGTTGCATTTGGAAACAAGCACATTGCAATTATTGCACATGTAACGCAGGGCCGCGATAGCCCAGTGGTCAAGGTATCCGATCGTGGCTGGCATGTCATGAGTTCGATCCCAGTACCACTAAAGAGCCACTGTGTAGGGGTGCGATGCACGTTAAATCTGTCGAGAGCTCAAACGTACTCCCGTTGGTGTGGTAGTTAGGAGAAGGGGTATTGTCCTCGGCCATGGCTCAAAATTACGAGGTCCGTCTCTAAAAGCCCTCTTGTAGCTGAACAGTTAATATTCACTCTACACATGTATAACAACTCTCTTCCGTTTTCCTTTCCTATCCCTTTTATTACAGTATCTTGCGGAATAAAACTGGGAAAATGTCGTTCCGTTAGCCGCAGAATTCCTAAAGATTTTGTGAATGATAATTTTTTCATCACGACCACAGATCTCAGTCAGTCTCGCGAGTGCACGCCGCTCGCTTATATTCGAAGGTGAATATTACAGCAGCATAAAATACGACCCTGCTCGAATTATCTCGAGTGTGCACAGTTTGACCAGTTAAGCGCTCTCGAAATAACTCGATCGCACACGTTAAGGGGTTAATAATTAGATATTGCTAATTAAATAAGTTAGTGGTAAGTTGGTGAATAGTTAAAGTTGGTTTAACATATAAGTTTTTTTTCTCGTTAATTGAATTTCAAATATATTTTCCCTCTGATATCAAGATTTAAGCATGAATTTCATGTTTTGTAATCTTTAATTTACGAAATATAAAAGCCATTGCAAATTTAATTTCAAATCTCAAGCTATAAGGGTGAGATATTTTGCTTTTGTGTATTAATGAATTTCTCTTCTAAGCCAATGGTAAAAAGAATGTAAGGAATATATATAAGAATAATGCAAGAGAAAATATCTCATACAACAAAACAGTCTTTTATCGGAGAGTTTATTTTTATTTGCAATGCTTATTGGATTCCCATTAAGTCTTGATTTATAGTAGAGAGAAATTAGAAGTAAAATAAAGTTTTTTCAAGATTCATTTCCTGTGAAATCCATGTCCTGGGAACTAACTCTAAATTGAGGTCACATGCACTGGAACATTAGCCTGAAAAGGAACATTTTTTTTTCTGCGACGATGGCGCTTAAAAAGCTCTTCTGTGAGGACAAAAAGCTCTCGTTCCGCTTTGATGAACTTGAAAATAGTTTCGCATACGAAAAACGTGTGAAATTCATTCACGTTTAAACTGTTCTCGATTGCTGAAAATAAATTAATTGAATGGATAGTTTCAGTATAACCCCTTATTTTAATGTTATGTGCAACTGTTGCACTTTCCACTTCATAACAAAAAGCTAAATTGTATTTACATAGCAAAACAAACGGAATAAGTAAGAATTTATGGTAAAATCCTGCGTGTAACGCGCACTTTTAGCGCAAAAAATAAGATCGAAATTTACGAGAGCGCGTTACACACTGGATATAAAAAAATGATAGGTTTAAAAATAAAAAATAAATGAGCATTGAAAAAATTAGACTTTACATGCATCGAGACACTGTTTATTTAAAAGAAATGGCATTCCGTATGAACTTAAAAGGTTTGTGTAGTTCTAGAAGTATATTATTTTATTCAAAAGTCTTGAAAAAACCTCGAAAAAAATGACTTCAAAACATAAGAGCATTGCGTACGTATATATTAGGTTTCGTCTTTAAAAAGGAGGTTTGTGATATATAGCGAATATATCTAAAAATTAAAAAATGCAGTTTGAAAGTATAGGTACGCGTTATACGCCGGTGAGCTCTTTATGGCGGATTTCACGGTACAAAATTTTAAAAGAGTGAAACATAAGACTTTTTGAATGTAGTTTACCTAAAGAATAGGATTATAAATTGAAAACTATAGTTTTTGTTACGCAATTTTTACGATTTGCAAATAATGGAAACTGATAGGAGGATTGGTTTTTATATAGGCTACAAAAATAATCTCACGATATGTGTGTGATATAATTATATTTTTATAAAAAAAAATAATAATATTCAACCTTGTGTAGATACAATAAAAACAATTCCTTCAAATTCATACTAAATTATCCGTATATAAATATATTTTTAGAAAATGCTTATACTTGTGTAAAGGAATACAAAAATTACCATTTATTCGAATGGCATCTGTTGAAATAATTAAACATAAAGAGCACATACTAAGAATTCACTGAGAAATACTAAGGCTCCAGAAGTCAGATAGCAGAGTCTAGTTCCATCAAAGATTGTGTAGCGGGTTTTCACGCTCATTTCCCTTATCTAACCTTTTGGGATATTTTATGACAATGTTCGATATGTGAAAGGCTTGCCTTTTGACGGAACTGTGACAGTGCACTTCTGCCTATATTGCTATATAGGCAGAAGTAGATTACTGGAGGAAGCCACCGGGGTCAGAGAATAATAGCAAAGCGACAAATGATATTTCTGAAGCTATTACGAGTATATGAGCTAGTTTGATAGAAAAAGAGTTCGATAGAAAGATTCATGAGTAAACCAGATCAGATAGACGAAGAAACCTTGTTCAGTTTCAGATTTTCTCTTATGAAGACACAAAAAGCTTGTGACAACAAAACACGCGCAAGCTTTCGGAGGAGAGAATCGTTTTTCTTTTACACCCCCAATGAATCTGTTTATATACTTCTATTTCTGGAAGTTCTAGAATTTCCTATATTCTTAAACGCGGACAAGTTACAAAAGCCAAATACTTTCCTCTTTTTCATTCCAGAGATATCGGTCTTCTTAGTGAAAGCTTTTCAGATATTCGTCAATCATATGATTTCTGGATTTTAGCATGCTGTGATTGGTCAAATTCGATGGCTAATGCAATATTGCATCATTTCATCATAAAATTTGAAGACGCGGCTCTTCTTAAGGAGCTAAAATTGTGTTCCTTTTAGGTTTGTACCTAAAAAGGTATCACACAATGTCATGGACTATTCAAGACCATCATAAAAGAAAATCAGCAATTGAAACCGTTCCTTGAGTTTAATTATTTTAAACATTACGTTTTAGAGCTAAAGAAAGAATGCTAAAATTATGGTCATTTTTGTAGTTGATTCAGATAAAACTGTGTCTCTGAGTCCTCTTCCGTCACAATTTTTGTAATGATGTTTGCTGCATGTTAACATCAACTGAGTGCAAGTGTTCTCATTCAGCTTTAAAGTTGAAGTCAGGGAAGCAAAGTATTAGATTGTATGTCCTCCACACACTGTACTAGGTTGGTGTCACACTCAAAACTCCTCCCGTTGGAGTAGCATGGAAGTGGAGTGCCATTTCAAGTGTTGTTCTTCGTCACTTGTGTGTGTATGAACATGGTTCAAAAATTCAAGGTTCCTCGCGAGTAGCTCTTGAGTTGTTTCAATAATCAATCAAAATTTTGGGGAGTGATTTACTGAAATAAATGTCTTTCTGGTCTTCTAAATGTAACTTGAAATTACAAAATTCAACGCCAATATCGTTTTGTGTTGCTGTAGCTCGATATATATACGAGGGGAGACCCCTCCCCCCCAAAAAAATGGAATTTATTACTTCTGTTTTGAATTTTTACTGAACTCTACACTAGTTCCCTCCAAAGTATTGTCCATGTGCATTGATGCACTTGTTCCAACGCTTTTGCCACTGCTCATAAAAGCTCTGGAACTCTTGAGGCAGTATACTGTTCAAAGAAGTTAGCGTGTTTTCTTCGACTTCATCCACATCATTGAATCGTTTTCTTTTCAGACTTCTCTTCAACTGTGGAAACAAAAAAGTCAAACGGAGCCAGATTGGGTGAATAGGATGGATGAGGCATAATCACCATGTTGTTTATCAAAAACTATCAAACCATAGAAGCTGCGTGTGTTGGAGCATTGTCGTGGACGTGCTCCACGACACGATCATTTCCTCAGAAATTTGGTCAGTGATCTTTCGACGATCTTCCTCAATTGCACGGTTGATTTTGACAATATTTTTATCATTTCTTCCTGACGAAGGACGCCCTGCGATCGGAATGTCATCTGTTGATATGCTGCCAGATTTAAACGGGGAAACCATTCGCGGACCTGTGATTTTCCCAAAGCATCACCATTAAAGATTTGTCGAAGTATCCCAACGGTCTCAGTTGAGATTTTTCAAACAGATAGCAAAAATTCACAACAAATCTTTGTTCTTTGTGGTCAGCCATCTCATCTATCCCAAAGATTTGAAAAAGGGACCCACACAACAGAGCACCACAAGCAATCAACTCAGACTGATGGAACTTCACTACATTTCTTGAGAGACCCCAACTAACATTACCTGACAACACAACTCATAACTACAAAGCATGCACACGCAAAACTTCGGTCCAGATTATTTTAGCCCCTCCCTTGTATTTATCTATACATACTTTTATAGATAACTTTTACTTACTCAAACTTTTATAGCCTATTTAAGCTCACTTCGGGCCGTGGTCTGAAAAGATCTACCGGCCCCCTT
Source organism: Trichonephila clavata (assembly GCA_019973975.1). NCBI lineage: Eukaryota > Metazoa > Arthropoda > Arachnida > Araneae > Nephilidae > Trichonephila > Trichonephila clavata. Next base: position 59,645 of record BMAO01035423.1, on the reverse strand, counting down.
GGCACTGGCGGATCGAACTTTATAACCAGAAAATATGTTTAAGTCCAGCTTATCCGGGCCCACATGGGCACAAGCCCCAATCGCCCAATGGATAAACCGGAATTGTTTTTAATTTTAATAAATCCAAATGAGATAATATATTATGACACATTTAATGTACTGCGCTCCATTGATATATTTCAAAGTTATTATTAATTATTTTGGTATCAAAATATGGTAAAAGCAAGTTTTATGAAAACGTTCCTAGCGAGGATTTGCAATGTGTTCAAATTTAAGCTCATTAAAAACAGAGAAAAAATTATTTTTTGCTGCGAATTGTTAATTTTAAGAAGATAATTTTAAGAAGATAATAATAACATAAAATGGGAATTTAAATGTATTTTTTCATTACTTATTTATTATTTTCAAGGGTGCATAAAGGTTATAAAAAATTATTTACACTCTACACTAACTAACAAACTTTTTTACACAGTCATGGAATTTACAGCAAAAAACAACAGCAAATAATTTCTGAGGCTTAAAAATGAAAATTTTCCTCTCTTAAATTTAAGCCAAAAAAAGAACCACAGGTCTCATTGTCCAGAAGTACATTTTTTACTCTGACATTTAATAAATCCCGAGATTGCTGAAATCTGGCTCTATTTAAAACAAGGGAGAAATATTTTCTGCTGACCTATAAAACATTAAAACATGCGACAGCTGTATCACACTCTCAATGTATAAAAATTTTGCAAGTCCGAATTTTTAACTTTTTTTTCTCCCTAAAAATCTAATCCCGCGCTTTATTAATGTATACTTCAATCATAAATAACATACCAGAAGTCATTGTTACCTAGTAGTCTACATTTCCACTCGCGAATTTTCCGACACATTCATAAATTATGGCGAATGTGAAATTTTGCAAGTTTCGCACAACACCTCACGCGACCAGGGTTCATTGTGCCTGCCATTCCAGACGACACTCTCAACGACCTTGGCCGCATGCGTCTGACCCGTTGCCATGGTAATCAAACCCGAGTGACATAAATAAAAAACCGCCGTCTCTATTTTCACGACAAAATGATAATGAGGACCAAAACAGTGCAGGATCCCAATTCTTAATTCGCACTGACCTCTCCGATTCAATGAGCTATGAATGTCATTGTGCAGATGAACCAGATAGACCCTATGAACTGGATGCATGTGATGTATTTTAAAATGAAGATGGACATGGCACAGTTTGAAACCTCATAGTTGCGATGGAGTAGCATTCAGGATTTTAGGTTTTACAATCAACATTAAAAAGCTGTTTCAAGCTGACTCAAGCGTGGATTCTGCAGCCTTTGCTATTTGAAAGCGCGTGTTAACTAGGTTTTTGAAATACAAGTACAGTGAAAATTGTTTAACGTGAAACTGAGGGGGGACTAAAATATTTTTTCGCGTTCAAAGAATTTCGATTAAAATAACGATTTTATTTTAAGTCCTTACACGTGGGTTTTATAAGATATTTTCTGTTCTTACATTATAATGTTATAGTTATAATCATTAATATGATTATTATAAAGTACCAATGTATACCCCTTCAGTGATTAGATACGTTACTGATTTCTAGTGAATATTAAAAAAATTAGAATAAATCAAAAAATACTCACCCATAATATGTTCCATAATTCTAACCAGCGTGGATGGCTACCGAAGCCTAATGGTCAAGATTAGGGACTCGATGCGTGGTCGTGGTGGCCAAGTGGTCAAGGTATCGGATCATGGCTAGTGTGTCATGCGTTCGAGCCCAGTACAACTGAAGACCCACCGTGTAGGGGAGAGATGCACGTTAAATCTGTCGAGAGCTCAAACGTCCTCCCGTTGGTGTGGTAGTTAGGAGAGGGGGTCAGGTGTCGTCCTCGTCACTTGACCATGGTTCAAAATTACCAGGTCCGTTGCCAAAAGCCCTCGTGTATATATAGCTGAACAATGCGACGTTAATATTCACTCGCTCATTTTTATATTTTTTTACATATATAATATATCTTGTTCAAATTTTCAATCATTAGTAAAATATTTTCTATTCATCCATTCAAGCTCAAATGCATTTTTTAAAACTTGTAGTGGATGACACTTGATGACTCGATTCATAAATTAAATTAAAAAATGAAGAAAGAAAAAAAAAAAAAAAAAATTATAGTCCAAAAGTATATATAAAAAGGGAACACTTTCCAAGTGTTCCGGTAGCGCAATGGATTGCGCGTTGGACAAACCCAAAGAGCGTGGGTTCAAATCCCACATACGATGGCCTATCTTCTAAGAATGGGACTTCCTTTTTACTGCACTATTTTATTAAAATAATTAAATTTAATTACTGAATAAATAGTAGCAAACCATAAAAATAATCCAACACCATATATAGAAAGGAAAATGAATAAGAGCGCAAGAGGAAAAGCGCTTCCTATTTTGTCACTTAATATTGTGGTTCGGTCATATGTATATACATATTTATATTAATTGCCACTATTTAATAAAAAGTAACTCAAATAAAATTTTTCTTTGTTTACCTATAAGTAGGAATTGAATTAAAAAAATTTTTTTTTACATTACTTGTTTTGTATTCGCTTATATAAACGCTATTAATTTTATTGTACACAATTTGTTAATCTTTTAAACATATAAGCAATGTACTTGTCATTTTTTTCCCCAACTGAAAATTTGAATTCTTAAACCTATAGGCATTCATTTTACACTAGTTTGGCAAAGATAATTTCTTTTTAAAACACGAATTTTATCTTCATTAGTCATCCATAACAACAAAATTTTAACTCTATTTCCAAATCTAAGTTCTTCTTAAACTTAAAAGAAGTTTTTTCTTCTTCTCAAGTTATAGAATAATAATAATACTTTAAACTAAATAAACAGACAATTCGGTTCTACACAGAAGCAGTTTTAGGATTCACATCAGAATTTTTGAAACACATTTCTATGTTAACTGAAGATATATTATTCTTTATTTCGAAACGCTATAAACTTTTATCTTAATCCATTAACATTTGTTTTTTGTACATTTCATCTTTTTAAGCAAGTCTTTATTAAAGTTCTATAATTCATGTTATCCCCTGATATGTATTCTTTTAAATCAGAAATGCTAAATACAAAATAGTCTTCATTACTACATCGAAATTTTTAGATATTCACATTGTACTAAACAATGATATAAACACGAGAATATTATCCCTCCGTCCCCTGAATTGCTTCCACTTGCACTTCTTTTTGGTATTTATGTATTGTACCGTCCACCACACAATTTCGCCAAATGAAAAGACGGCGCCAATCGAAAAAAAAGTCGCCGAATGCTATCATTGCTTTTATTAAGTTCGAACACGCACATGAACAGTTTGCACCATTAGCTGTACTGTAGAACGTCATTCATCCGAATCAATTGGGACCGAACACCGTTCGGATACGCGATTGTTCGGATAACCGAAAACCGAATGCCATCCATGCAGTATATGAAACCGAACACTATACGAAAATTGAAAATCATCACATGCGGGAAACGTGCCTTGAAGAAAAAGCAAAATATTTCCAAAATGTCTTAGTTTTACCTTTATTGTGGAAAATAATCACTTATTTTTCACTGTACCGTTGTACACCTTCGTTTTTTCGCTGCAAGGTCTCTCATTGTCTTGAGCAGCAGTAGTTGGACTCTGATTGTTGTTCATACCACTCCATAACATTTTGTAATGCAGAAAAACGCGTCAGCATTTGATGGACCCTATCTACTTTCGTTGTTGTTGTCCTCGTCTTCGTCCGTTTCATCGTCGACAGGGTCGGATTCTTCTGGCACAATCTCGTCATCATTTAGCATTTTAAATCCACAGTCTTCTGCATCGTATGCCATCCAGGTTTCTACATCAACAGAACTCAACAAAAGAGCACGCATACCCCCCTCACTTGGAAACAAACTTACCTAATATTCCACGCAGACGTTTATCAATAACACAACTGAAATTCCCCAAATATCCTTCACCTTAGGTTTTCCCGTCACTTTTGGCCTCTCGCGAAACAACTGCTGAGCATTGCACTGCTCAAAAACGTATCCGGACTTTGGTCTGGATGTTTGGCGCTCCGAATAATAAACGTTCGAATAAACGACGTTCTACTGTATATATATATCGCGGCATTTGGCAATGTCTTTTGATTTGACGAAATTAGTCGAAGGTATAATATGTTAGCACCTTCCTTTTCTTCTAATTCTGCGGATTAATTTTTCTGCTATGCTAATAATAATATTTTTACTTAATGGCTGTATTACATGAGAAGCTGCTATACTGATATTGCGTGTTATTTTCTTTTACAAAAAGCAACAAAGCCATTCTTAAAAAGGAAGTGTCATCATTAGAAATCAATCGAGCAGAGAAAAAAAAGTCAATGCGTCGTTAGTTTCTCAGTTTAAATAAGACGGTGGAGAGGTGAAAGTGTTTAATCAGCTTAGTGCAGAAATATCTCGGTTATTGAACTTTTATTTATTGGTTCATGTATTCTATTTTGTGCGGTTAATAATATACATATTCAAAACACAAGCAATACTTTTGAATTATAAAGATTCTAGAAAGTTCTACCAACAGATTGTTTTAATAAAAGTGTAATATGCAAGTGGGGTCGAATAACATTGATTAAATTTATAACAATTTTTTAAGCTAGTGTAATTCAATATGAGGTTTGAAACCAACGAAAAATTATTTTTTGTATTATATTATATGAATAATTTTCTGTAACTAAAAATATGGAATTTTTATTTTAATGATATTAAAAACAATAACAAAATAATTTAGTTATAATTATTATTTAATACTCAAATTCCAAATTGAAAAAAACCATTAGATTTGAATTAGGTTTTAATTTATTGCCAACAAATATAGTATCAAATTTTTTTTAAAAATTACCGATATTTTAATAATTTATTCCCCTTTTTTACATATAATCTTGTGACACATAGAGCAAGTAAAATCTTTCTGACCTTTTATAGTTGTTTGTTTAAAATTAATGTTCGATGTTTCTTGAAGTATTAATGTGTATTTATATACATTATTATTTGAGTACGAATTAAAATAAAAAAGTTAACGAATTAAATTAAAAAGAATTTTTTTTATTAACGAATTAAAATAACTCGAATAATTACTTACTTACTGGAGGATGTTTATTCGGTGATGTTTGGAATAAAAAGCGAAATTCTTTTGTTATAGAGTTAGCTGTAAGATTAAAAAATTTTTAAATTCGAAAAATGTTTTTCTTCAAAAGAAATATGAAAACCTGATAACAGCAAACGATTAAAATTAATAACAGAAAAGTATCGAAAGAATAAAGCTGCATAAAAAATACAAATAACTGTATAAAGCGAAAACAAAATATTGTTGCAAACGATCAATAAATAATACCTCAAAAGAAGATTTAATTGTTCTTAAATTATGCTTCTTATCATTTCAAAATATATTTTTATTTCATAATTTTGCATAAAGCATAATAAACATAAATAAGTTCGTTCTAACTACCCATTCTACTTTTATCTCTGCTTTCGATTTAAGCGTAACTTGTTTTGTATAATGAATCGCTCTGTGGTTTCTGAAGAATTAACTGCAACTTCAACTTCAAACTAAGATTCGCGAGATAAATAATCGTGTGGGTGGTTTTGAAAATTACAGGTATAATTCTTGTATATAATTCAAAGGTCACGCTCGAGAGGAAAATAATGGTAACGAATAAAGAATAATGAGATGGGGGGAAAATAAAAAAGGTATAAGCATTATGGAATATGAAATTGCCTTTAGCTATGTTGCCACATCAGATTTAAAAAAAAAAAAAACGAAATTCTTCTTTAGGTCATTGCAATTTATGTTTTTTATTTAAAAAATAATTGCTTATATGTAATATAACATTACATTGTAGATTGTTTTTTATTAGAAATAACAAAATTCGAGAAAGTTTTAATAAATACTTTTGTATTGATAATATCTTGTAGTTTTAGATACAATAGCCGCAACTCGATCTGACGTTATTTATTTTTTGTAATTATTTTTCATGTAATACTCTACTTTGACACAGAAAAAAAAAGTACAACAATATGATAATTGAATTTTTTCACGGAATTGCACGGTATGGAATAGTGAGGAACGGGAAAAGTAAGGGAAGAATCTATACCGGAAATAAGTTTTTATTTAGTGAAATACAGAATGGTTCACTGATTTTATACAAATATATTTTTATAGCTTCCTGTTACTACTTATAACTGTACCAAAGAATTCCAGATTCAATAGTATCGTTAGCATGATTTAATGTTCTAAAAAATTTGTTACGGATACAATGAAATGAATGAAAATTTTATGAAGCAGTACTTTTTTAACCAAAGTTTGTAAGCGTTCTTCTTTTCTCTATTTTTTTTTCTTCAGAAATCAGTTATGAGTTATGGTGAATTGTTTTTATTTTATAAATCAAAATGGATTTTTTTTTCAATTTTTGGATTAGGAGATATTTTTCGAATCTCGATGCTTGCCCTCAATTTTAATGAACCTAAAAAATTATTCTAAAGTTCACGGTGTTTTAAAAATATCCAGAGAACCCATCTTTTTTAACTAGTTGCTTGATTATTATATCTGTGCTTGCGCTTACTTGAAGAAATTCCTTATATTTTACTATCAAGCTACCTGACATGCTGTTTAATAAGAATTGTTATACAGAATACGAGAGTTTTTTAATAAGAATGTTAGGAATTTTCCCATTTCGCCGGCACAAATCTCGCCAAGCAGACTTCATTGACGACAACGCACAATATACATATACATCAATATATACAATAACTAATTTTATTTTTTTTATAAAATGTTATAAAATAATAGTCATTAGTTTTTCATTCATTTTTGACCCATTAGAAAAAGACATTACAGAGATAAGAAAATGCCACGCCATGTTTTGAAAATGGGGTAAAAGATCACTAGAGAGAATATTCCGTTTGGCGACGGTTTTATCATGTTTTAGCTCCTTTGTCGCCTGCGAAATGGAAAAATACTGAATTTTAATAGAGTTCTTTGTACGCAATGTTTACTTTCCACTATACAATTGAGACAGCCAATTTTTTTTCTTTTCTGTTGAGGTACAAATGATAAAACTGAAATGCTAAAAAAAAAAAGGATATGAAGAAAATTATTATGCATGCATTTATCCTCTAATAAACATTTTTTTTTGTTTCATAAGTTTTATATAAATTTTAAGAAACAGCCAATGACTTCTATTAATCCATACTTGTGAATTTTAAACACTGTCCATTGCTTTTATTTTCTTTGATCACAAAATCTTAAATAAGAAAAGATGAAATTTTAAAAAATAGAGATATCACAGTCACAAACTCCTGACCGATGTTGATTCTGTCTAGTCGTCCCTTTGGTGTGGTTCTGGTAGTTAGAAGAGGGTGGTACCAACTTAAGTTCACCCTCGTCACTTGATTAAGGTTCAAAATTACGAGGTTCGTCGCCCATTGCCCTCGTGTTGCATTTTAGTGAGACGTTAATATAACTCTCACTCAAGTCCAAAAACCCATCGTGTAGAGACTTTTACTCTTTAAATCTGTCGAGACTCATCCTCACGTTGGCATGATGGGGAAATTTGGAGAATGGAGTGTCAGTTAAGATGTCGTCCTTGTCACTTACTTGTGGTTCAAACTTGCGAGACTCGTCCCCAGTAGGCCTCGCGTTACCTTTAGATTGCAGCGTTTATAAATAATTGAAAAATCAATTCCTATTTCCAATGTTTAGGAAAGGGGTGACCGGTTAAACAGTTGTAATATTTCCGTGTCATATTAGGAATGGTTAATTGCGTTTTATATTATATTCACAGTGAAAATCGCTTAACATGAGACTGAGGGGACTGAAATATTGTTTCGTATTAAAGGATATTAAAAAATCGATTATTCAACAAAATTAAGTTTATTAGAGAAAATTTTATTTACATAGATTTGTATATACGCATGTATTTAAAAAAATCTATGAAACTAAAACATTCATAAGAACTTAATGAAATTTAATACAAAATTTTCAAATTTTTTTTCTTTTCTTTTTTGTTTTGAAAAAACAAAATATTTATTGAGTTTTGGGAAAATAATCTGATATTTTTCTTTGCATTGTCTTTATTACCACCAAATCGTTAGAATATCGTCCATTTCGTTATTCATTTCACTATTTCAATGTGCGTTCTAAACAACTTTTCATGATGCTCCTCATTCCGGATGGGAACAGAAGCCGCATTCTTCATTTCATTTTCGTTGTTGGAATCTGCATCAATGATTCCAAAATTTCTTCCAAACTCCAAAATTTCTCTGCGTACCATAATTTTAGCTGTACACATATTATCATCATCTGCTGCAACGAAATCTTCCCATGATACAGTAGGGACAGTCCAATAATACAGAAACTTTCTCAAACATTGCATTAAGTGTCAGCTAAGTTTCAATATCCTTCTCCCAGAAGGGATATCTTTTCGTGTGAAGAGAAACACAAAAATACATAGCACTGATCTAGATATTATTTCCAAATTGGCTAGACTTGGTCAGAGGAAACAAGTTTATCTCCAGGAGATACCGTCGCATGTGGGTGTGCCTGGAAACGAGGCAGCTGATGAGCTGGCTGGTAGGGGCTGTGATCTCCCTAACCCCAGTGCCTCCACAGAGCTAAAATAAAACTGATGTGGCGAAACCCTCCTGTGAAGAATTTCAAGAACCTAAACGAAATGTTCTTAGCGAATGAAACGAATGAGTGTGCAGTATCCATAGAAATTGATCAGTCCATATTACTCAACGAAGACACAAATTTGAATATAGTAATATTTAATAAGACTGAACTTGCCGTAATGCGGCCTACATTCTACAAATCAAGTTACACACTGACAATATTTACATTTTAGATACTGAGGTGCGCACAGTAGCGCCCTCGCATGGCCAATATTTCGGCACACCTCCTGCTCACTATTGGTACGCAGCTTAAAGTCCTGGCCTATTTCTACAGTGCAAGAGATCCAGTGCTCTTTAGACGGCCTTGGCGCTCTTTAGAAGCGGTCATTTGCGTGGTATGACCTTTGTGTAGGGGCTAAAGTCTTTCTTTACCTGTCTCATCTTCTGGACTGTTGGGGCATTTCCCTGGGACAGTTGTTTGGAGATCTAGACCTGGTTTGTGACATTCTTATGCGGTACGTCAAATGGACTTGGTGTAGACTTTCCTGTTCCAGGGGATTTTAAACAACAACAAAAATACAGGAAAATACATACTAGTAGTATGTCGGAACCATTGTATTTATTTCGTGTTAACCGATATTTTGTCTTAAGTGTTTTCGCGTAAACGTATTTTACTGTATTAGATATAAAATTATGCACAGATAGCATTATAACATTTACTATACATATTTTGAGCCCTGTATTTATAACAATGTTTCAAATAGAGTGTGCGTTAAAAGTCTGTGTAAACTTTAAAAATTCGTAAGAAAAGAAAAAATGATGATAAAGGAGTGCGGTTCTCAGAAATGATTCACAAGGAATTCGTATTTTTTATTAGGAACAAAAATATTTTTAGTCGTGCCTGCATTAAATTAAAGAAGTATGTTATATGTAATAAACACAACATGCAGAAAGGCGCACCTCCGGACAATGCCAATATAGTAAAACGATTCTTATTGTCTACCTTTGGTGAGGAGGGCAATGATTGAACGAGGTTACAAGATCGCATGGCCACCTTAGTTGTGTCGGACAATATTCTGGAGGCATGGGCGTCTTAAGGCATGGATCAAGGGCTTCACTTTTGGTGGAGGCATCATTTCGTTCTGACTCATCCTTAATAAGATCAAAATCTGAATAATTTTAATGTTCGAATATTATTCCGGTACATATTCTACGAAAAAGGGAATTTCAAACTACATGTCTACGGGTAACAGTGGCATGACCGTTATCCATGACTAGGCCTAAGACTAATACTGTAAACCAAGGGTGTAAAACTCGCGGGCAGCATGCGGCCCATAACGAACATTTTTGCGGCTCGGCCAGTATATCGGCACATAATAATATATAAAATATCAAAATTTCTCCCGAAATAAGAAAGATAGTAGAAGAGAAGATATGTCACAAGTGTCAGGACGTAAACATTAAATTTTTCTTCTTCTTTTATGTATGTTTATTATAATTATTATTCGAAATAAATTTAAGTTTCAAGGAGTATTGATTTTTTTTAGGCCCACCTTAAGTTAAATTTATTTGCTTGGCCGAAATTAGCCTTTGAGTTTGACACCCCTCCTGTAAACGATCCGTCAAATCATTTGTCGAAATGCTGCCGTCGGTTGATCTGGTTTGTGCCGAGGTTTGTGAGCCTTACACATTTATTTGTTTCAAATTAATGTTTTTACGAGCATACTGTTAATTACATTAATGCATGTTAATTACATTACTGTTACTACATTAATGCATACTGTTCACCGTCTAAGTTAAAGGTGACAGGTAGGGCCTATTTTAAAATAGGTGCTGAGGGCCTCAAAAAATCTTAGGATGTCTCTGGGCCCAGGGCCTCAGAAACTTTTTAGATGTTCCTGTCTGTAGGATGCTGAATCTTATAGCAGGAATAAATTAATGGGGCGTGTTGCTGTCCTGTATATTGCGTTTCGGGTTGTCAGCGTCCTCTATCGGTAATATTTTACACTAAAATGTTTTTACCATAGAAAAAAAATCCGACTTCCCTGTAAACCCTTTCTTGTAAACCGCATTTCTTTATCCTCATTTTTTCCTCTTTTATGATTTTTTAAATTTTAAACGAAGTTTTGACACACCCTGTAATATTTGCACTGTATTAAAGTTATTGAAAAGTTTAAAATGTCCGACATTCGGTGCCTCCATAAAGTTTAAGGTAGGCGTTTTTCCTATTGTTGTTGGATGGATTAGTTTGCCTAATATTTGAATGGGCGTCTTTACAGTATACTAACAGAAAAATTAGTAAGACTGTTAAATTAGGCTTATGTAAAAATAATTCTATACGAAATCCCCGCAATATATCGATTCACGCACAATAAAACTGAAAATTTTGCCATTCAAAACTGAATAATGTGTAGTTTTCGTTTTAAAACTTTCTCATTCTTCCTGACTTTTTGTTTAAAAACACTATAAATCCCCCCAAAACTAATCCTTTTATTTTTTTTTTATGGAAAAAAATCTTTTAATCTACTTCTCTCCTCGCACTCACTTTTTCCACGGATGAAAAAACCGGATGTTGTACACACTCTGAATTCAAGTAAAATCTCCTTTGTGCGTGAACTACTGAATTATTCTCTGTTGAATCACTGATACATCGGCACAAAAATACAGAATTCCTTCCTGTTTTCCTTTTTTTTTCTACTCCCACAATGCTGATCCGAAATATTTGTGAAATAAGCGTATCTGTGTATGGATTACAATCCTACCTTACTTTTGATACTTTATATAGCTCGGTTCGCTGGGCACGCTGTCGTTTATTTTGATCGTTATCCATTGAGACAAACATTCAGAAAATCATAAAAATAAAGGGGGGGGGGAGAACTGTTACCCTTTTGAACTTCCTATTTTAGGGTGAAATAGGGAATATTCCATGCGGAAGTCCTTTTGTTTCTATTCGTACAAATTGTTGTTCGGGAGAGTTATTACTACGGATATTCCGATGGGGGTGGGGTCAACAAGGGGTAGGTTAATTGACTAAAAGCAATTTGCTGGTACAACTAGCGGCATGTGATAATTTATCATAACTTGTTTGTGTCCCATAGCCTGCGTGACTCACGCGATTTCTTTTTGTAATCTTGAAATTTCTTACAGGGAAATAAATTAAAAATATGAAAACATTACGTATCATTATAAGTTCGTAATTGTACATAATAATTGGAGTTATCTGAAACAATAGTTGCATGTGATATCTTAACTGAAAATTCAAATAACACAAACCCCTGAGTCGTTGAAGGAGTAAACTGTCTCTAGGGTGGTGGTTTCCACGAACCTTCTCACATACCTCACCAGGCTTACGAAGAAGTAACAATACGGTTTTACACGCTTTCTAAATCTAGATGGTAATTTATACTCGAAGGCTTAAACTACAGCTGATCTGAGTTATTTTTGGTGTAGTGTCATTGACGAGAGAATTTTGAATATCATTTAAGCAAGATGATATGATTTACTGATGATTTCTTTTGAACGTTTGAATTAGAGATTTCGCGTTGTAAAGGTTGCTTTTGACCAGGGGTCTTCAAACTTTTTCAACTCATGGAACCCCAAGAACTTGAAGGTGTTTTCGTGGAACCTCTAGAACTTGATGGTGCTTTCATGGAACCCTTAGAACTTGAAGGTGCTTTCATGGAACCTCTAGAACTTGAAGGTGTTTTCGTGGAACCCCATTTCCATACATATACTTCGAAGAATATATCTCAAAATAATATTTAAAGTAGATCAACATGTTATAGGCACTTATGTAAAGACAATTAAAAAAGTATTGCCTTTATTATTAAAAAATTCTGATCTTATTTTTTAATATAATTTACTCAGTAATAATATTAATTTGGGATTCAAGTGTCACACCTAACCATGCATTAAATCTAGTAACTGTGATATGTGTGTGTGTGTGTGCTTGCTTTTTTTGAAACTAACTGTCGAAGTCTAGGTCTATTGAGATTAAATGCAATCACATTAATATTCTGAGTTTTAATTTGTTTTTATACTTTGTGTTTGCAGCCACTTACGTTGAGAAATGTATTTCACTTAAACACAATATTCTGAATGCATTAAAATGTTTATAGCTGAGTGAGAAATCCCGTGTATTTTGCATAAATTTTGCAACCTAAAATTTAGGAACTGTTCTTGCTTAAATTAAGATTTTAACATCAACTCTGTTTATATGTTTTTTCCTTTTCTTAATTATAGGTGTTGTATTCCCCAAATGTAAAAAGGTGCATTTTCCATTAGAAAACTGTTTAGTTTTGAAAGATATTGTCCTAACTAACGAATATAAAATTATCTCGTGGAACCCGAGATAGTAAACAATAGAATATTCACAATCTAGTAGGAAGTATATTTATAAAAATAAAATGTTTTAATATTCTTTTATTATATTATAATAAAAGCTTAAAAAGTTTTGAAAAATAAAGTTATATATAAATAAAATTTTCAGTTTTAATGAATAGGGGGAGGTGAGCTTTAGACACTTGCAACTGTACAAACTGCAAGAGAACGCGAATCCATTTTGCATACATATTTATTTCTTCTCGATTTTTTTTATTGTGACTCGTGGAACCCCTTGGTATGACTTGTGGAGCTCCACGGTTCTGTGGAACACAGTTTGAAGCCCGCTGCTTTAGACAAACTACCTTTTCTTAATGTTTCTACAACTTGTAAATCAAATGCTTGCGTTATTTTTATTTTCGTAATTCGAATTGTGTGAGTGTTTATCATATGCGCTCCATACCTATAATGAACCCTAGATTACACAAATCATGTTTCGTAAAATTTTGAGGATCCTTTGTGGATATTTATTATTAGCCTACTTTAAGGATAACAATAAATGTAATCTGTTTTTTTAAATGAAAAATGGGGACTTAAATTACTTTCAAAGTAAACGGCTCATTTTTATTTATCATACTGCTTATTTCTCTGTATAATTATGGAAATTTCTAAATTTATCTATGTGAATGTGTCTTGAAAATATTACATACGCAAATTTTTATTCGCATTTCTATGTTTTGGCAATTCTTAATTCCTTCTACATATAAGAAACAATATACATAATATCACAAAAACATAAAATTAATAATAGTATTCTTTTTAAATGTTATACTAAGCTTTTATAAATAATTCTCTTCCTTGAAATGTTATTGATTAAAATAAATTTCTTAAAAATATCGTCTGCTCTTAATCGAGTTGATATAAAGCTTGTGTTCTCGAGTTGTCATTCTGTATATCATCTAGTTCTATAAGTTTGTTCTTATTATTCTTACTGTTTTACTATTGCTATTTTTGTTTGCATGTTTGTGTTTGTAATCAATAGTGAAAACGTTGTTTTCATCCATTAAAAGATACTAAACAAAATGTAAATAAAAAAAATTATAATAATTGTTTTTGTTATGAAATCTTTTATCTATTTTATGCGTTATGGTGCTTATAATATTCTATCTGTAAGAAGTTAATAGCAAAGATTTTGGATTTCTTTAATATTCAATAGCATTTAATTTTTGTTTTAATTTGTATCTGTTAAAAATCAAAGGAAAATATCCAAAAAAGAGTAATCAAAGCCGAAGAATTCAGAATTCGAAATCTTGTGGACTTTTAAGAAATCAATTTGAAATTTTTCACATCTCATTTTTATAAATAAAACATTTAGAACTTAAATGTACGCTTCAGTTAAAATAATTTTTGCTGTAGCACTGGATATTTTTTCCTGCTGAGAAGAATAAACAAGTCATTTTCTAATTTTTCAATGTGGTTCAGTGCTATTAAACCTTTCGCCATATAAGTCAGCTTAACTCTAGTAAAACACAAATCAAAATAAATCAGCAATTTCAAAATAAGTATACATAAGATTTTTTTCTTAATAAAAAAATCAAGCCACGTGAAAAGTAAAAACTGTGTTTCATTATCAGAAAATTTTTTTAATGGGGCAAAATGCAATTCACACATAAGATATATCTGAATGAAAACAAAGTATATAATAAAATTAAAAATGTATTAAGATTTGGTAATTAAATATATTAAGGATTGAAATAAGATATTTGGTCATGCATAAAAGTTTCTCATAAATTAAGTTTAAAAAAATTAAATAGTTCTGAAACGAATCTTTTGAGAAAAATAAACCAAAACAAATCTAACATCGCATAACAATAATTTTTAGAGTTACAATCTATATAAATATTTTCAGTTTTTTACAGAATAGATTATCATTTATTGAACAGCAAATTCAAAAAAAACAAAAAACAATTGCTCTTGAAAACAATTAGAATAAATAGTTTTTTTCCCCACTTATCTGCGAATGACAACACCTCAGTGATCCGCAACGAGTGTCGTATCAATCAAATACTTTGAAACGAGAAGAACAATAAAACAGCCATTTTCAGATAGAAATCGTTCGGCTCTATGTGTTATAATGTATAACAATCAGTGCAGAAAACTGATAGTTTCGAATTTTAATGCGATGCTTGAACGGAAGGAAGGATTTTAAAATGCTGTTCTCATGTCTGCGATTGTGTTCAAGCTGATTTTGATCATAGTGAGTTAAATACTTTAAAGTTCAATCTAAATTCCATAAGACGATAAAATAACAATTTTCTTGGCTCAGAATAATTTTAATGTCTCGAACATGTTGTTGATTTTTAGTATTATCGCATGTTTTTTATAAAGCGAAATATTAGGAATAAAAATATTGTCTAATGGGGGGGGGGGATCATAAATAAAGATGTTAAAAAATAAGGAAAAAAGTTGGTATAGAATTTTAAAATTGTTTTAAACTACCGTGAGCAGCTACCAAGCTTGAAACACGAATGAAAATCAAATTCAGTTGATAGTTCCTATTAAAATATTTTATGCTTTATTACTCCTTCCACTATCGATTTTTTTAATGTATTTTAATTTTTAATCCTTATTCCAATATGCAGTGGCAACACACCAAAATTATTTTTAAAAAATATGCATTTTTCTTGTTCGTTTTGTTGTTTATTAAATACTAAATTGCCAGATTTCATATTGTGTAGCTCATTGTAATCTACATGTAACCTTTTTAATTTATATTGTTAAACATTTTTCAAAAAATTTGCTGAAATAATTTAGATGTAACAAGGAGTAATAAGGTTTAAAAAAACGTTAGCTTCTTAAAAATTGTATTAATTTAATAATAAAAAAAGCATTTAAATAAAAGAAATAAACTTAAATTAGTTTCTGCAACTGAATTTTAAAATGAAATTATACATAAATTTAGAATAATACCAAGAAATTTATCTTAAAAAAGGAAATAAAAATTGGCATTTAATATATTCGAACCTGTTTTATATACATTCTTTAGATATTTTTTTCTTTTTGTTCATGAAAAATATTCTCTTTATCTTTAAATTCATTATTTTATTATCACAAATATTAATTTATTCAATTTACTTTTGAAAGATAATCAAATATTTTTGAATAGCAATATTGTTGCACCAATATGTAGCAACCTCGTTTATGTGCTTGGTTTTGAAATGAGAAAATATTTTAATTATTTAAGTTTTTTGTACCTCGACATTTTTAATGTAAAATTTTTTTATAAAAGTTATATAGATGAGCCGTTTTCTTTGAAAGTGGTGTAAGTCCATTTTGACAAAAAGTTAGTTATTATAATATTAAATTCAATCTGCTATCTAGGAATAGTTCCCAAAAATATTCTTCAAAATTTTCATCATTTTGTCAAAACAAATTCACGAAGTGTATGGAATTACAAATATAAATATTTTGAAAAAAAGTGGTAAATATCTCCATATAATATAAAATGGACTTACACCACTTTTTAAAAAAACAGCTCATATATTAACAACAACAACGATTATTAAAAAAAAAAATCATCTTTTTCTTTTCTTTCTTTTTCTAAAATTATCAAACATCAGGTTCAAATCAAACATACTTCAAATCATTTTCTTGCAGCGAAAAGTAATATAAAAGCATACTTTTGATGTAAAACACAAATTTCATCATCAATTAAATTTGCATTGTGTATTAAGAATTTTTCTTAGTTCTAGATATAATATAGGGGAACCTTAAGTCTCGTCCTGATTATAAAAATGCATTACAAAAAAACATTTTGATATAACTATGTAACTTTTGTATCACATGGATACGTCCGTTTTAGGTCGTTTTCTTTCTGCAATAGATGACGTTGGTGGAACATTTATAAGGAAGACATTATTTTTGGCTGAAATGGCGTCGATTTAAGAGAAATCCTAATGTATATGCATTGGTTTCAAGAAACAAAATCACCCATTATGTTCAACTTAAATTTTGACATTTTTATGGACGTCCTGATGCATTGTTGTCACGATGCAAGATCAATTAAGCGATTATATTAAATGTTTAATGTTGAAATGCTTAAACAGTAGCGTTACAGAAGACACATTAAAGAACACTTTACGGGAACTGGAATACCGCCAACACCAGGAGTACTCAACATTTTTCCCCCACCGGGCCACATACATATCACAGGTATATCACGCGGACAGTAACATGAGGGTAAGGGGGGGGGGACCGAAGCAAAATTAATCAAAATATTAAACTTTTATTCTTTCTATCAAGCAAACATACAAAACATTTGTGACGGATGTATACGCGGCTCTATTAACCCCTTGGAGATTCTGATTCTTCTGGAGAAACAATATTATCAACCAACTTACACCGAGTGAGGAAAGCCTGATTATGCAAATTAAATATATTATATAAATTCTGTATTCGCGAGTCTTAGGAGTTAGTTAGTTGGCGAGTTAGTTGGATAGTGAAGGATCGTGAAATGATTAAGTGCATTTGGAGTTTATCAATTGAAGATTACTGAGAGTGGATCAATTGACGGTGATTAAAACCAGATAAGGATCGCCTTTAAAGACTCAGGCGCAGGACTTGACCATAAAAGTACAGGTATCGTGATCCTTATTTAAATAGAAGTTTAGCTTATTAGTGCGCGATGTAGTTTATATTGAGCTCGTTTAGACTATCGTGGAATCAGTTGAGGGTCCGTATTATTATACCCAGGCTATTGAGTCTCACCTCCGCGCTCAGCTGTCTGATACGATCTTAATTAGATCGTATCTGCTTGATATTTTGGTGACAATAAAATAATTAGTGTGAATCATGTCTGCTGATTTTTCAGCTTCTCCCACACACCTAGCCGGGCCTGAGGGTAGACAAGGGGTTTCAGAAGGGGAGCAGGAACCGACCGGCATCACACATTTACTTTTACGCATCTTTCAATGAGTTCTGGAGTAGGTTCGATTTCTTTTCATTCATGAACAAGCCTCTTGTTTACATTCTACAATTTAAAAAAAGCAAATTGATGCCAGAATTTATTGTCTGACTGAATGATAGAATTTCTCGCTAAATTTTTAGTGCGTTGTTAGAACATTTTTAGTACATTAAATTTCTTAATGCAATGGTCATGACCGGGCTGCACAGAAAAGCCGGCGATCCGCAGGTTGAGTATCACTGGCCTAGAAAGACTCCAAATTACTAAGGGGGCCCACGTTGCAATTTGCTTCGGTAAATGGTCTTATTTTTAAAAAATTCACAGCTGTTCTTACAATACATTAAAAAAACATAGGTCTAATTATAATATTTTCAGCACAATAAATATTTATAGTTAGGACAAGACTTTTTTTTTCACCCTATATATCTCAATATTTCATTAAACCTCTATATTTTTCTCAAAGAACTATTATCTTTTTGTAAGACCTTCATCATAGAAACACATTCATTTCCTTTTCAAAGAGTTAATAATCGCTTTATTCAGCCTATAGATATTTCGCTGCAAGTTATACCTTCTTTAAAATAACCCACATTATAATTTATATTTGCCACTGCACTAATCCATTACACTGATGAATAATAAGACATGAATAAAAACTATCCATTAAAATTTACAATGAATTCATCTTGACAATGCATTCATATGCCTTTTTTTTCGCAACACATGCTCGAACAATCCTTTCTTCCTCCATGTGAGCGTGTGCTAAGAAAACGCACAGATGTGGGGGTGTACGAAGACCGGTCAAGTGAGGTTCAATCGCGAAATATTGCACCAGCACTCCTTCAGGAAAATGGGACGTGGTAAAAGAGTGTTCACCCCGGACTCATCGTCTGACGAAAAATGAATCTTTCCACATATCGTCTGCATTTGTTATGTCACCTTAACCTGCGACGTGACAAGGGGAAAAAAAATAACTGTAGGACTTCTAGGCTTATGGGACAAAGATTTCTGTTTGAAAATCCTTGCTTAACTCGACTTACTAATACTTATGTGCGCGCGAAGTATCTTGTTAAATCGCATATTATTAATAACATTTCGGGATATTTATCTGATACATTGATTTAAAAAATATAAGGCATTTTACATTTAAAATTTTTTAAAAATATAACTATGGGCATATTTATTTATTTGCCTCTAAAAAAGTAATTGTTTTTAGACATTGTGTAAAGATATCACTGTCCATTTCACAAAATTTTTTTCTAATCGCCCACACATACATATATACATACACATACACACTCACATACCTACATATTTATATATATATATATATATATATATATATATATATATATATTTAAATATATATAAAATACATCACACAAATATAACCAAGCAAATATTCAAAATCATATGAATCCCAGAGTACGAAATATATATACAATATTTACTAGATCTTGTTAATGATACTGAAAATCGAATGCAGCTTAGAATTGAAGTCAAAACATTTTTTGGAGGAAGGGGAATTGAATTTCCACCCTTCCGTCTCCCTACTCATTGTTGTCTGCTCGTATTTTGGAAACTTTTTTGCATACCCTTTCTTTTAATCAACTAAATATCAAAGATATCAGTAATAGTATCTAGACGAATTCACTATGACGCGTGAAAAAGGAGAAAGTTTTATAAGCAGAAAGAAACGGAAACAGAGCAGCGGCCACTGAAATTTTGATACGGATGAAACAAATATACGACGATGGCGTAAGCAAAATTATATAATCTTTGTTTGTAAGTGTTCAACCAGTTCTAAAAAATCCTTTTACGTTCTTTTTTTTTATTTATTCTTTTATGAAAAACGTTGGGTAACAAATGCACTGAATGACTAGGAAGACGACCCCTGCCCGAGGCAGCAGGTTTTATTGGCGGCATCTGGATCGAATTTTGAAAATGCTATGTTACAAAAAAATTGATATATTTTCTGAAGCATGAATAGGTGTGAATTTAGTATTTCAGTGTGAACCTGTTTCAGTTCTTTATTTTGTACTCCGTATGTTTAATGCCAGTTTTCTTTTCTGTTGAAATTTGAAGGGTTCGAGGGGCGGGAGTATATGTTAAATCAGGAAATGTTTATATATGTTTACACATTTTTCACTAGTAGCTTTCTCTAGTCACAACGGACATTCCATTCATCCATGCCATGTCCGGTGTCAGCTATTTAAAAGGGGACAAGAGTTTAAGGGGACAAGGGTTTAAGGGGACAAGGGTTAATAAGAGTTTTTAGTAGATAGAGAGCCACAGGAGATGTTTTATTTTAGTCTTGAGTGTAGTTACTGCAAGTTAAAATTTAAAAAAAAAAAAAAAAACGCTTGTGATCCCCACCATAAGTAGATATTTTTTTTTTTGAAATTTGCCTACAGAAATGAGCTATTTCTTCTCAAATATTTTACACATTTGAAATAATAACATTTAATTATGTGCTTAATTTCGAATTATTTTGCATTTTTAAGACTATATATGTAAGGATAATTAATTTAAAAATCTAAAATTAAATCCCCTTACACCCTTAACTTTTATTTTTCGTTACATCTCTTTAAGTCTTAAATTAAACACTCAATTATTTCGTGGAACAGATGGTCCAAACAGAACACTTCTAATCCCAGATCATTATTTTTTATAATCCATGTGTCACCCTTAACTTTAAAGTATAACTCCTAAATAAGAAGGGTACTTAACACATCTGGACATAAGAGGTAAAGCCACTTAGACTTCACTTGGGGGTCCTTTTTCTCTTAGCGACAAGCGTATAAATTGCTCGCTGAATAAAACCGTTTTTAAAAAAGCTTGGTGTTGACTTAAAACACGACAGATATATGTATATTGTTATGTTGCCTTTTTGTTCGCAAGAATTTTTGAAGTTTTATAGGTGTGTATCGATGTAAACAATTTATCTTTTTTAGTTATAATTTTTTTGCTTTGGAGATAGGAGCGGCATTTTACATTTTTGTCCGGGACGGCGAAACTGATAGAGCCAGAACTGTCGTAATAAATCTAGCTTATGTAGCTTATTTAATCTAATGGTACTCCCATCAAACAAACGATCTGGTTTGAAAACATTACTATTAAAATCTATGACGAGTATGTATCTTCTAACCAAGTTGATTGCCCTCACCAAGAGAATAACATAATGTGTGAAATTTTATTTATACTTCTCAAATCTGAAAATAACAGTTCGCATTCCTTGCTTTTCGATAATCTCCAATCCCTTATGTACACGGCCAGGCAGTTTGTTCAACAAAGCAAAAACTCTCACGACCCAGTGAATTCGAAAACTCTCCGCTCACCAAACTCTGTGATTACGGATCTATTGATAAATCCATAGGCTTACTCTACCATGACCCGTTAGGAAGGTGCAGACAGCTCAGAGTCATCTTTAAACCACCTGATTCCGAAAACGATCTCCAGCCTAAATTAGGTTCTAGGAAAAGTATATCTTTTCCCACCCCCTATCACATTAACGTGAGAAGAGGGCGTTTGAGAATCGACCCCAAAACACTTCATCACGAACGTTGCCGAGACGCGAGAGAAAGTTTTTTTTATTATTATTAAGAAAAGAAAAATGGCCGTTTCTCTCCAAGATCGCATTGTCTGATCACATTAGGAAAATAAAAAGACTTTTATACGAGTTCATATATCCGGTCTTGGGTGATTTGACACCCACTAAAAGAGTGATTTTTATTGCTGGGAATGGTTATCGCTTCTCAATAAGAGCTTGTTCGATGTGTTCGAGTGTTAAGTATTATCTGTTTATCGTTTCAATCGTTCCGTACAGATGCTGGAAGCGATCTTGTTGGCTTGTCTTAGCAGAGACTCGGGAAAATTAGATTGATAAACGGTATATTTACTTCATTTTTATCGAGTTTCTTCAGTTTTTATTCAATTTTAAATCTCCTTTTTATAAATCACTAATCTATAAAACTTTAAATGGTTACTATTGCTTCATATATATATATGCAGTCGACTCTCGATAATTCAAAGTTGGAGAGACCAATGAAAAACTTCTAATTATCAAGAGTTCGAATTATTAAGAGGATAGAAAAAATTCCCAAAATACACGAAGAGAAATTTTTTTTCTAACGCATTTAAGTTTAAAACTATGTAATAAAACAACAATTATATATTGGCATAAAATTATTTTAAAGTATTAATAAAAAGTACATATAAGATACAGTATAAATATTTTTACGGAAGTTTAAAGTCCAGTATTAAAAAAATACATTCATACACAATCCACATTCAATCTCTTCACAATAGCGGACCATCCTTTCTGAACACATGTATAGCAAGGCCACGTGTTAAACGAAATATATGGACGGCTGACAACAGGTGCGGTTGATCTATTGTCCACTTGAAGGAATAAAAACAATAAAAGTGTCTTTTTGCTTGAGGAATCGGAAAAAAACTAAGAAGGGGTAGCAGACAGATGGTCATCAAAGGGACTACATTACTGAGGAAACACGCAGAGACAAAACAACGCAAAACTTGTAAGCTCCAACCTGCGGATGACTGTGAGTGTTCAAATGTCGAAAGTTTTATAAAATAACTTTGAATTATAGCGTGTTGTAGTCTGGCCAGCCACAGATTTTACTTCGAAATATTGAGTGTACCAAAACTTATTGTTTTTAGTTCGAAATATCAAGCAGTTATTTTTATCATTAATGCTAATATATTTGTTCAATAATTTATTTTTTAGTGTTTTTTTTTTTTTTTGTTCCCGACAATTGACAAAAATTCAAAGATTATGTTTGACAGCGTATTAAGGTATTGATACGAGAAGGGGTGAACTTTCGCCCCTCAACCCTCCCTCTTCCATTGAAATATTTCAACGCCACTGATTTTTACAATTTTTCCTAAATACAATTTTACAATGTTTGCTAATGTCTATATTAGCATTTATTTTACTCAGAGAAGATTAAGAATTTATCAGATTAGCTACTAACTAAGTACAGGGCGGGGAAACTCTACAAGGGGGGGGGGGGAGAAGAAACTAAAAAAAAAGAACTGAAGTGTAATTTACTTTAGGTCGCAGTATTAAGCTATACGCTGTTTGGCAACGGACCTCGTAATTTTGAACCATGATCAAGTGACGAGGACGATACCTGAGCGAGTGGTCCCTCTCCTAACTTCCACGCCACACGAATGAGAGGACGTTTGATCCTCGGTAGATTTAACGTGCAGCCGCTCCTTCTACACGGCGAGTCTTCAGCGGTACTAGTCTCGAACTCATGACAACCACACAGGTCCACAGGACACTTGTCCTCAAGGTCACCGCGGCCATTTTTAAGTGTAAAAATGAAATAAATTTCGAAATTTAATACTTGAAGAAAGTTATATTTACTCAACCAAAACGACGTCAGAAATTTGATTTTGAAAGAAGAATTTTTCATACATAAAAAAAAAGAGAATAAGATTATAAAAGTAATATAAAACAAAAAAATTTGAAGTCATTTCCTACTTAGGTTAAAAAAGAAAAATTTTATTTTAGTTACTTTTTATTAAATAATTACAAAATAAATATGAATATACATATGACTGAGAATAACAAATTAAATGACCAAATAGAAATCGATTTTCCTTGCAATTTTTTCTCCCCATTTCCCTTTCTACAGATGGTGTTGGACTATTTTTTTTTTGTTACTATTTAAAAAAATCACATTATCAGAAATTAGGCCATCCCAAGAGGGAATCGAACTCACAATCTTTGAATTAGAAGTCCAACGCTCTATCCATTGCGCTACATGGACACAACGAACGATTTTTCTTTCTATATATGTTATTGGGCTATTATTTTGTGTTTGTTGCTATTTTCATTTCAATTTAATTAACGAATTAATTTTTGAGAAAACTGTATTTACATCAAGTGTCATCCAATACAAATTTTAAAAAATGTATTTGAGCTTGATTGGATGAATAGAAATCATTTTATTGACGATTGAAAATTTGAAAAAGATATATATATATAAGCATGGAAGGAGTGAACTTATAGTAGGAATTGAAAAATATACCTCGACACAACCAGAATAAGCATGAAAAATCATGTTTTGTCTTAAAATGAAATGAGATATTTATTTTTCTGTTGGACCAATTTCATTTTAAATAGCTATAGCAGCGATAAAAGGCCACCTTCCTTTTGTCATAAGAACCAATAATCCTAGGAGTTTTCCAAAAGCACTAGGCATTCTTTTACTGTCACTTGAAAATTTATTGCATGACTTCTGCATATAATCCCT
Source organism: Trichonephila clavata (assembly GCA_019973975.1). Taxonomy (NCBI): domain Eukaryota; kingdom Metazoa; phylum Arthropoda; class Arachnida; order Araneae; family Nephilidae; genus Trichonephila; species Trichonephila clavata. Next base: position 35,395 of record BMAO01035423.1, on the reverse strand, counting down.
ACATTTTTGTTTTAGTCTTAAACCCTTGTCTGACCTTCAAGTATCTTGCAGGGATGCTGAAAACACACGGGAGGGGGTTACCATGGCGTGTAATTTATTCACTCGAAAGAATCGAATGTGGGAGTGTGCGGCTCATAAAAAGTGATGAAACATTCACTATTATCTCCCAGCTGGGAACTGAAAAATAACATTCTTGTTTTATGAAAGTTCGCGATGCAGCTGTATAGGAGACTTTCGAAAACACTTGTGTTTGAAAACAACAACAACAAAGGTTCTGTCATTTGAAAAATTAACTACATGGGGGCGTTGTTAGAATATGCAAATTATACATGATGAAAAGAGCTTGGAATTTTAAAAAAAATTCATTTGAAAGGAAAGTTAATTTTCAAAGAAACGTATCACGTTGTGGGGAAATTGCATGACCTTGGAATTTCTATTCGACATTGTAAATGGTTATCTGGTGGATTTTTTCCCCCAGCAAACCCTTTGGCCATTACGAACGCTCTAAGCGCATTCATCTCAAACTATCCCTCAACGTTATGGACGAGCTGCACCAACACCCCTCCTAAATCTCTTTTGCGGATGAATAATTGTTAAGTAAAGAGAAAGCAGGTAATCATCTCAGGAAAGCAGAAAATCATCACATGCGGGAAACGTGCTTAAAGAAAAGCAAAATAGGTGCAAAATGTCGTAATTTTACCTTGATTGTGAAAAATAATAAGTTATTATTCGCTGTACCATTGTACACCCTCGTTTTTCGCTGCAAGATCTCTGATTAACTTGAGCAGCAGTAGTTGAGTAGGACAGCACTCTGTTGTTCGTACCACTCCATAGCTGTCTTTTACGCAGCAAACGCGTCAGAATTTGATGGACCATTGCTACTTTCGTTGTTGTTGTCCTCGTCTTCATCCGTTTCATCGTCGACAGGGTCGGATTCTTCTTGCACGGAAGTCACAATCACGTCACCATTTAGCATTTGAAATCCACAGTCTTCTGCATCGCTCCACTTTCTCCCTTCGCGAAACGGTTCAATATTTCAAGTTTTGTCTCTATGTTCAAGACGTTGCGCTTCTGTTTTGAATTCGAAGCCATAGCTGTTCACTACTCAACAAAAGAGCACGTATGTACCCCCTCACTTGGAAACAAACTAATCTAATATTCCGCGCGAGATGTTTACCAAATCACACAACTGAAATTTCCCAAATATCCCTGACTTTGGGTTTTCCCGTCACTTTTGACCTCACATGAAACAACTGTTGAGCATTGCACTGTTCGAAAACATATTCATAAACAGTACATGCAGTTGAAAAAAAAAACTGGTTCGGATATTTGACGCTCCGGATAATAAACGTTCGGATAAACGACGCTCTACTGTATATTTAAATATTATCAACAAAAATACATGCTGGGAAGAAAAACATCATGAAAATATTGTGCAAACCTTTTTAAACAAAAATGTAAGAGAACATTAATTCGAATTTTATGAGATACCTTTATTTTACTTTTCATTATTTATCAAATCAAGGATTGCTGTGATGACACTTTGGATTGGACTGCTTATTATTTTTGAAACTAGCCCACTCTTTACCATTACACATTTTTTTTTACACGAACGCTTTTTAAATTCTTGTTCAGTACCGCAACTTTGAGCTGTTGCTACAGATCGAAGCGTTGCGTCAATATTTGGAACTTCTTCAATGGAAATGAATTCTGGCTGACATATACTGAACTGATGTCTGGAGTACAATTGTTTTATTCAGCCATCTCTAGTTCCTAATTGGAAAAATCCTTCCTAAAGCCGCTAGAACCGGTTCAAAGAACTTTCGAATGCCGTGTGTTTCATACTTTAACGAACATGTAATCGTTATTCTATAGCAGAGGTTCTCAAACTTTTTAGTCTCATAGACCCCTTGCCATGTTTTCCGGTTTAAGGTAGACCCCCTGCTTAATTAACATTGAATTTTTGCAAATTTATCAACTTAAATGTCTTTTTGACAGCTAGTACTACTACTCCTACTTTAAAAGAATTAAATTTTTTTCTAACTCTAATGAAGTATAGTGTTTAAAATTAAAAAGCACATGTTAATTAATTAAATTAAAAGTTAGTTAATTTAACATTTTTTTATTAAACTAAACGACAAACAAATTATTTTAATTGGAGGGATGAATCTCTAGCACTACAATATCAAATTTTCACTATTTGATATGAATCTTTCCTGGTTTAATCTTAAATCTCCTCCTGTTAGTATTGTCCAGTTTTCTTTTCTTTATTATTATTTTGTTTGTTTTGGAGATTGGCAACCGTGCTGAACCTCCTCCACACAAACTTCTTCATACTAAATTTGAAAAACTTCCTCACGAAATTCCATAAGTCGGGACAAATAACAGGTTTTGACTTTTCAAAGCAAAAATTGCTGGCATCCGTTTATAAACTTTAAGATCTTCATTTGTGCTTATTATGATCAGTCCTATTTTAGTGTGACCATATAAATTCATTGTTTACTGTGGTATTGCCATAGTCAAAGCATTCTCAAACCTGGTTTCAAAATCTGAATAAAAGGCATTTAAATGTTGAACATAGGTTAAAACGTTCTGACGAATTGTCTGTGCAAATTTGAAAAAAAAAATTAAGGATTTTCAGTATTATACTTTTTTAGCTTAACTCAGGAAAGAAAAGCTGAAATGGTTCTTCTTTTCATAAAATTTATGCGGTCACCTTGTAAATGCAAATTAACCTCGTTATAAATTTGGTAAATAAATCTGTTAAATAAGTAAAATTTGGTTTCCACTTGATTATAAATTTTCTTTTAAAATTAAAGTCACGATCTAGTTTAATGAGAGTCACTATCATAGACCCCCAATTTGCCGTGTTTCATACTTTAACGATCATGTAATCGTTATTCTATAGCAGAGGTTCCCAAACTTTTTAGTCTCATAGACCCCTTGCCATGTTTTCCGGTTTAAGGTAGACCCCCTGCCTAATTAACATTGAATTTTTGCAAATTTATCAACTTAAATGTCTTTTGACAGCTAGTACTACTACTCCTACTTTAAAAGAATTAAATTTTTTCTAACTCTAATGAAGTATAGTGTTTAAAATTTAAAAAGCACATGTTAATTAATTAAATTAAAAGTTTGTTAATTTAACATTTTTTATTAGTTAACTAAACGACAAACAAATTATTTATTGGAGGGATGAATCTCTAGCACTACAATATCAAATTTTCAATATTTGATATGAATCTTTCCTGGTTTAATCTTAAATCTCCTCCTTTGTTAGTATTGTCCAGTTTTTTTCTTTATTATTATTTTGTTTGTTTTGGAGATTGGCAACCGTGCTGAACCTCCTCCACACAAACTTCTTCATACTAAATTTGAAAAACTTCCTCACGAAATTCCATAAGTCGGGACAAATAACAGGTTTGACTTTTCAAAGCAAAAATTGCTGGCATCCGTTTATAAACTTTAAGATCTTCATTTGTGCTTATTATGATCAGTTCCTATTTTAGTGTGACCATATAAATTCATTGCTTACTGTGGTATTGCCATAGTCAAAGCATTCTCAAACCTCTTGAATAAAAGGCATTTAAATGTTGAACATAGGTTAAAACGTTCTGACGAATTGTCTCTGTGCCAAATTTAAAAAAAAAATTAAGGATTTTCCAGTATTATACTTTTTTAGCTTAACTCAGGAAAGAAAAAGCTGAAATGGTTCTTCTTTTCATAAAATTTATGCTCGTCACCTTGTAAATGCAAATTAACCTCGTTATAAATTTGGTAAATAAATCTGTTAAATAAGTAAAATTTGGTTTCCACTTGATTATAAATTTTCTTTTAAAATTAAAGTCACGATCTAGTTTAATGAGAGTCACAATCACTCATCATGACCCCCAATTACACCATGACCCCCTTGAGGTTTGGCATAGACCCCTTGGAGGTTGTCATAGACCCCTAGGGGTCTATATAGCCCACTTTGGGAATCACTTTCTATAGAATACCTAGTTAAATCGTAGAATTCAATAATGTTATTTACTTTAACTGACTTGTCCAGTTATTTCATGAAGTACCCAGTTATTCTATGAAATAATGGATTTCACACTTTAACAGTTATATAACGACTATATTTTTATCGTGGTATTTTGGGAGTGACTCGTAAAATGATTCATATTACATTTTACTTTGAATTGTTGACTCATACTCGAAATTTCATATTGGGTTTTCATCGTATTCAATTTCTTTTTTTCTGCCCTCCCCTTTCCCTAAAATGGATGTAATAGTGGCGTGCTCTATACCACAGCATGGACCGGAAACGAAGGGTTCAATGTTTGATTTGTAGTCGGAACAATTACGCTGTCTTTGCCGCTACGACAGAATCAAAGGAGCGTGACGAAAATAACGTTCGGAGGAGAGATCTGATCTGATGCACTCTCTCCCTCCAGGTCAATCTCGGGTCTGGCTCGGATGCTTTTCGAAGCAATTAGACTGGCTATTCTAGGAAAGGGATGACGGAATCGTGGTGGAAACGGCTTTTCTTGGGCTATGGACCAAGATAAGCCAGATAGGGAATACTGCTAATGATAATATATTTATTTAGCATATATGCTGTCTTAAATTGATACATAAATTTACAACAAATTTAAGCATCTATAACTCTAAGTATCTATAACATAGGTTCTTAACGAGGGCGATAACGCCCCTTTGAGGCTTTCAAGGGGCAGTAAAAGACCAAAGAAAATTAGGGGGTGTTGAAATGGCACGGAGGAGCTTGGGCAGATTAACCAAATATAGTTTAAGAAAAGACCGAAAAAACGCGCTGATTATGAACAAATAAAAGTAAACTTTAATACTGTTTACCTTATGTATTGCCTGTATTTAAATCATTTCAATATCACATGTACGAAAACTTACACAGTTCGGTTGTTCGAGAAAAAGGATGAAAAACTTAAAGATTACATTACCAATCAGACCTACATTAAATTGAATGATAGAGTGCATTTTCGCACGCATGCGATGTATTGGGGGGGGGGGGAATAAAGAAGCAAATCCTTTGAAATAAGTATGAATCCTTCGCAAACATTGTAAGAAGCAAATCCTTTGAAATAAAGTATGAATCCTTCGCAAACATTGTCAAGGTCCTTTTATTGCATCCCAAAGCCTTCAAAATAATTTTATGGGTAGCAGTGCAGATAAAATATTGTACTTCGGAGAGGCGTACATATACGTCCAGGGAAATTAACGCTTTGACTGGACGAGACGTTTATAAACGCCGGTGGCACTTAGGAGGTAAAGGTCGTATCGTAGTTTTTGCGTGAAAGTACAGTATTATTGAATTCCAAAACATTGTTATTGTATGGGGGGGGGCGAAGAAAATTATGATTGAATATTGGGTTGCGAATATTGAAACTTTGAGAAGCACTGCTATAACATGTTAGATTCAAATGTAAGTTATACATTTCACAGGTACTTTGAAATGTATTCGGTTGGTGCATGTGAAATGTCAGATTTTCTTTACATGTGAACGTTTGTCTTTCTAATTTCGTTAGGCCAGTGTTGCTCAAACTGTGGGACACGCCCCTTCAGGGTGCGGGATAAACCTACAAGAGGGCACGAGCGTATTGAAAAATCGAACACAACAAATTATTGAAAAAGTAAGAATGAACTAAAAGCAAACAAACAAAATGCATTCTGACAAAATAAAAAATAAAATACACATTTTCACTGATATAATACACTTATAAATATATCAGTACTGCGCAAAGTATTTTATAAAAAAATTAACAATACTAAATTAAGAACAAGTTTAATATTTACCAATGACCCCATACAGAATTGTCATATATAAAATTAAAAACAAAAATTAACACTTATATTTATAGTTTGTTCTGTTTATAATTAATACCTAAAATGCGATTAAAAAATTACGCGATTCCAATGCCACCGTTTAGCACGTAGGCGAGCGTATGTGATGTATTGGAGGGGGGGGGGGATAAAAAAGAATAATAAGCAAATCCTCTGAAATAAAAGTATATCCTTCCAACACTGTCAAGGTCATTTTATTGCATTTCAAAGTCTTCGGAATAATTTTATGGATAGCAGTACGGAAAAGATGTACTTCGGAAAGACGTATATATATGTCCTGGGCAATTAACACTTTGGATTTACGAGACGTTTATAATGAATTTATATTTTAAAAACTGATATTAACATCAAGTGTCATCCACTACAAGTTTTAAAAAATTTATTTGAACTTGATTGGATGAATTAAAAGAATTTTATAACGATTGAAAATTTGAACAAGATATATTATATATATATATTGTGTATATATACATAATTAAAGTGAGAGTGTGAGCTAATAGTAGGAATTGAAAACGAAATAACAATATAAGTAATTCTATTAACAAGTATTAATGAGAGATTTTTAATAAATATATTTACGTGTATTTCTGAATATAAAACCGATCCATGTATAAGACGAGAGTGCGTTTTTTCTTTAAAAATTTACCCAAAATTCGAAACTTTTACATAAACCCAACTAGAAGGGAAAAATCAATTTCTGTAATTTTCAAATACGTTGCCAAGCGGGTAAGACGGCTGAGATATTTTTCAGACAATAATATTAACCGTAAAATCGGCGTATAAAGCGCACTTTTTAACTCAAAAAATAAGATCGAAATGTACGGATGCGCGTCATACGCCGTATAAAAAGATAGCTTTAAAAATAGAAAAAGATAAGTATAGAAAAAATAGACATCTATATATATTGAAATACTGTTTTGTTTGAGAAAAAAACATTTCTTTTGAACTTAAAGGGTTGTAGTTCTAAATGCATATTTTTTTTTCCAAAAGCTTGGAATAATACTTCGAATAAATTATTTTAAAAGATAAGACACGTAGAGATTCTAGTACACATTTCAGGTTTCTTCGTAAAAAAAGGGGTGCGCGTTTTTACGGCGTTATACGGCTAATATACCTAAGAACTAAAAATTGCAGCTTAAAAGTATAGATGCGCGTTATACGCCGGGTTTTACGGTAATTATTTTTTAATAACTCATACAGCAAGAAGTCTGAAGAACCGTAATTGGCTATACAAAAAGCCGCGGTTTGCCGACACCTGGCTTAGGTCATTTATATAACCGCTTTCCCCTTATATATCTTTTTGAAAAAAAAGTTGTAAAAAAAATCATCAAATTTTTTTTATTTTATACTAGCTGTTACCCGCGACTTCGTTCACGTAGAAATTTACAAAAAAGTGTTTTGTTCAATTCACAGATCTTACGAAAACTTAATAATTCTGTATTCCACGTTAAGAAATACATACACGCTATATATATAGAGAGAGTTTAATGTCATTTTTTTACTTTGTGAATCAATGTTTTGTTTTTATATTTTTGTGTTTTTTCTTCTTTTTGGTGTGTTTATTGTTTTATTTTTTTTCTTTGTTTTTTGTTAATTTTTGTGTGGTTTTTTTCGTATAAATTTATTGAAACATCCTCTCTATATACCAGTATTAAATTTATTGAAAAATCTCTTTATATACAATACTTGGTGTACGATTTTCTTGAGCTAAAACAAAAACGCCAGTGGCATTCCTCGCACGTGAACATGCCACGTATAGTTGGCCATGTGAAAAGCAACTCTTAGTTAAATCTATGCCAACTTTGCTTAACGTTTGCCCTTGTGACTTGTTAATTGTCATAGCAAAGCTGACACTTACAGGGAATTGTAGTCTTTTGAATTCAAACGGGAAATTCGATGGTGTTATGGGAATTCGTGATATAAGTACTATGTTACCTTTTCCGCATCCGGATATTATACGACCTTCTATAACGTTTCTTTGCAATGACACTACTCGCAACCTAGTACCATTGCAAAGTTTTGGTGGGTTTAAGTTAAGGAGTAGTATGATGGGAACGCCAGTCTTAAGTTCTAGCTTGTGAGGAGGTAGACCAGGCAGCTTGGCGTTCAATTTGGCGTTTATCTTGGCATTCAGTTTCACGTTCACCCGTATAGTTTCCGTTCCCGTAAGAATACGGGAATAAAATATAGCCTATGTTACTCCCCGTTAATGTAGCTTTCCATTAGTGAAAGAATTTTTAAAATCGCACCAGCCGTTTCCGAGATTAGCCGGAACAGACAGACAGACAAAAATTTTAAAAATTGGTTTTTTGTTATGAGTACCGTATATACTTTTAGTGCATTAAGTAAAAAGCTGCTAATTTGAAATTACAAACAGACACTTCAATTTTATTTATTTGCATAGATTAAACACAGAAATGAAACAAAACAAAATATGTAGGTTTTAAGTTGAATTTTTAATTTTTTATAGGTGTAAAAGCATTTAGTTTTAATATTAGTTTACTATCCCTAGTTATCTCGGGCAAATGGGGAAAGAAGTTAAATATTAGTCTTTGTATGATAGTTTTTGAAACAAGGAGCAACACAAAGTGATACCTGACATTCTGTACATCGGTATATGATCTCTTTTCTTACTGGCTTAGCTCTGACATCTCTTTTATGGGAGCACACAGTCTCACACTGTCTCAATAAGGCTACATACAGAAGAATCACTTCCACACCTCTTCATAGTCACTATCTGAAAAATCATCGCTTCCGCTATCTTGCATCATCGCCATTATTTTACTTTTTTTCAACGCAATTATTTTTCATTGTACATTAATAATCCACAAGCTGACGTATACTATACAATAGTGAAAACACGTGACCAGTCCCGCCAAAAGAACCGCGAAACCAGCAAAACTTGGCAAACTTCCAATCAAAGCTCAATATTTCCTTTCATTTCCTCCTGGCCGATTAAAACCGTGATAAAACAAACCGTACTGACAAATTCTGCTTCGCCCGAGTTTGCTCGGGATAATAATTAACTGCAATATATACGAACCCGAGATAACTCGGGATAATCAGGCAAACGGTTAAATAAAAATATTCGAGGATTTACTGCATATGTAAGAATAAAAAATACGCATGAATGCTCACAGAATAAAAAACAAAACAGAAATTTCACTCTAAACAGCTTTTCCAATAACCATAACTATATGACATCTGGGGTGTGGGCTTCTTTTTAAATCCAATGTTGTGATTCACAACCAAACCAGATCAAACTAACCTTAACCTAACCCTTCAAACCTCAGTCCCAGTTGCTTCACGTGAAAAATGTGATCCACATGCCACACTTCCATTCTATTCTCCTGTAAGTGGATTACCTAAACTAATTAAAATCGTTTTCAAAATCACCTCCCCTTTTTCCAGAAACAATGCTGTGCTTCCCGCTGTCACGGATCGCCGGTGATATTAGTTATGCCAACTTTCGATGCTGACAAAAGTCGCTGGCGACGGACACGGATCACTGCTCCTCTGGGCGGTCACGGTCATCACCAGCATATCACTCCTTTTTTTTTTTCTGTAACAGAAGGGTTGAGGAGTCTCCGTGCTGCCCCATCATCTGTGAAACGAGACGGGGTCACTTTCTCGGATTAGGAGGGAGAATTTTCTTTACGTAACGTGCGGGAATTAAACAAAGATGTGGAGAGAGAGAGAGACTCAAAGAGTTAAAAGCTGTCTCTTCAACCATTTTCTACTTAACTCATCTTAGTAAAGATCGTCGGAATAAAGTTGAAAAAAGCGGGAGAAAAAACTTGGAAATACACCTACCTCTTTTTTTCCACGGTCTTTTACAGGGACGTCATAAGACTCCTTAAGGCCCTGGGCCCAGAGAAATCTTAAGATTTTTTAGGCCCTATGCCTTTATGCAAAGGTAGGCCCTACCTAAAATCTTTAAAAGTAGACAGAAAAAGCATGCATTGTTGAATACTCGTTCAAATGCGCACGACTCACAATGTCAAAAACCTAGCCATAAACTAGTTCGACCGATGACCACATTTCGACTAAATGAGTTGAATGATTGTTTATGATATTAGGCCTAAGCCTAGACATGGACAACGGTCATCACATAAAAATGCAGTATTACCACTTTTGCCAATTGACATGCAGTCTAAAATTCCCTTTTTGGAGAATATGTACGGGAATAATATTTGATTATTAAAATTATCCGAATCATGATCTTATTAAAACAAAGTCGAGAAAGAAACGAGGCCCCCACTTAAAGCGAGGCCCGGGCCCAGTTGGCCCATGTCTTAAGACGTCCCTGGTCTTTTATTACACGATTTTGAAATAACACGATTTGAAATAACATGGTTTGATATCAAGGTTTATACCCAGTGGCGTAACGTACATCCCCGCTATCCCTGCACTGCGGGGGAAGGGAGCAGAACTATAGTGGGCCCAAAGCCTGACTTTGCAGGAGGACCAGGGACGTAGCTACCATCGTATCAATGATACGAGGCCCCCAAACTACAGGGGTCCCAACAAGTGTAATTACAGTCCCACTAATAGGGGTCCCATATCTAAAAAGGGCCCCGAAGGAATTTTGATACAGGGCCCCCTCAGAGCTAGCTACGCCGGAGAAGAGGGCATTAATATTTTCCGTTAAGCTACTGATTTTACCCGAATAATTTATTCTTGCTCGAATCCCAAAACATTTTTTTTTTCTGGAGTTACGGGGAATACCCGAATCTTATAATAACTTTTTTTTATTATTTGGTTGAGCTTCAAATTAAACACAGTATTTTTGTGTTCTTCAGTATAAATGTATTTTTTGTGTAAGTGTTCAGTTCGCAGGAAATAATTTCAATACAGTTCTAGAAGTTGATGATGAAATTGAGTTATTTTTAATTCGACGGTAGAATTTTCAATATACTTTTTGTTGATGATAATTCTTTTTATTAAAGGCCGTTCATAACGAACGAAATTCTTCATTTGAATCAAAGCCGAAAGTTGTGCTCGGCATATCTAACATCTCTACTGATGAGCAGTTCTAATCCCAGTTCGTAATAAGCGTGCAAGCTTGTTATCAAGTAGCGATGAATAGCTGTTAGTTAGTAGTTTTATATTCCTAGTTTCAATTTTTAAAAAAAATTTATACTGTATATTTTTAGATTTAATTTTCACTTACGCACTAATTTTAATTTTTTTTAGTAAAAATGAATTGTTTTTGTTTTATAAATATGTGTAACACGGATTTCATTATTACTTTTTTTGCACGGTTTTTTAGGAAAATACTTAGAGATTTTTTATCTCACACGATTTTTTAAAGTTGAGGAATAAATCCCCAAATTTAACAAACTTCGCATGTATTTTTTGTATACGATTTTTTTTTTTTTGCACGATTTACCAAGGAACGTATCTACCATGTAAAAAAAAGAGTTGGGGGCACTGTCAGGTAGGACAATATGTCCGTAATATAATATGGGTGCAAAAAATAGCAATTTTCTGTACTACTTCTTTATAATTAATTTAGAAATATGCTTTTTTTTCTAATGGGGCTGCACATTGGTATTTTACCTTTGCAGACCTAGTACATTCCCAGGAGCTAGTATCACTTCTTAGCGCGGCTCCGTATAGGCGATACCAATTACCGCAAGTAATTTTGACGCTCAGTTTACTCCACGAGGGAGGCACCTGAGCTTTTGACGATGCAAACCTGTACTAGGATTTAATTTTGCCGAGAGCACCCAAGCCAAACAGACACTCTAGTGATCTTTTACATGCGTATAATCATACGACATGGCCGTTGTCGATTTTCTGTATCATGAAAATCCACCACGTTGGGCCGGGGTCGAACCCGCAATCTTAGGTGCAGAAGGCCAGCGACAAACCAACCACGCCACCTAGCTGGCCTTTAGAAATATACTAGAAAATAGCAATTTTTCGTAAAATTCTCCTATTAGCATTATACTATAGAAGATGGGGGAAAAAACAATGTATTTTATAAAGGCATTCATCCGTTGCGAATTAGCGTCATACTTAGAAGCAACCAGAGGGCCAAAATTTTGAATTTCAGTCAGGTGACGCGGATGTCACTTTAGAGCTGACACTCCACTCTCAAAGTTCCACATCACACCAATTTCATTTTTATTTAATTTAAGTTCGCACTGAGAAGCAACACGAAGGTAATAAGTGATGGACCTCTCGTAATTTTGAACCATGGTCAAGTGAATCAGGACGACACCTGATCTGACACTCCCCTCTCCGAACTCCCACACCACGATAACAGGAGGACACTCATAAAAAGTCAATATTTTGTACGTACCTCGATTGGTGTACCTTTTTATTTTATATAATATGAAATCCAAGACTGAGAATAGTGCTAAAGAATTTTTAAGCTCTTGTGGTTAATCATTTATTTCAATAAAAATCCCCAAAATTTATTTTTTTAAGAACTATATTTTTGAATAACTTCTATCTCATGCATTAAATTGTATAATTATGTATAAAAATAATATTAAATTTAAAACCTAGAAAGTAATTTCTTGTACTTCTTTTTACAGTGGTGATCCGGACAAGTGCGACCACTACGGCAATACATCGCTACACTGCGCAGCCGGCAATGGTCACATTGACTGCGTATCTTTCCTAGTGAATTTTGGGGTCAATCTGTGGGCACTGGACAATGACTTTCACACGGCAAAAGACGTGGCCGTTCTCAACCACAAGAATGACGTTCTCCGACTACTGGACCAGGCTCAATCCAAACATGCTCTGGTCAACAAAAAGTTGGTACAGAGGCTGAAGGAGAAGAGTGTGTATGATGCAGAAAAGAGGATCAAACACTACAGGAAAATGCAGGTGAAAGCTGCTAAAAAGGCTGAGAAGGAAGAGAAAGAGAGATCTGCTTCCAGAAAAGACTCTAGGTAAATTGGTGAATTACGTTAAACTAGACGTTACCAGCCCGATTCACTGAGTATTTCAAGATGCTGTATGACTATATATTGTTTTAAGTTAATGGCATCTAAGCCCCAGTGTTAAGCTTTCGGTTGTATTGTAAAATATTTTTATAATCCTCGTCTCTTGATTTAAGAAGAGCAGGACTTAAATTCAAAAACAGAAGTATATTTATCTTTTACACCATTTTTATCTCCTCCTCATTGGAGTCAATTTCCGAAAGACCCGATCTTAGCAGATCTCTACTCAATAAAAGAAACATACATACCAAATCTAATGCCTGTAGATCTACTGGGAAAATTCATGTGACGTCATAGTCCCATGATAACTACAATCACCTTGTTTCCAGACAATCAGTTCATTAATTGACGTGACGTCATAGTCACATGATAAAAATGCAATCCCGTGTTTCCGATCAATCAGTTCATAAGCTTCGCCGTTGCCAACATTTGCTTTTTTGCGAAAATTTTCTTTCAACAAATACATATTCGTCTACAGTAATAACGTACACAGGAAAACCAAATGCACTCGATTTAAAAGTACTCGTATAGTGTATGTTTCTTTTAATTTTGAGAAACATTTTAAAGATTTTAACACTTTACCATTTTTATGCAATTATGTATTAAATTTGAAATTTTATCTACATTTTACTCCACATTAATAAGGTCAAGTCTAGTGTACCTTTGCTTTGAATTCAATGGTGAGCACGTGATCGTGTTTATCACGTGACCGTCAGAGATCTCGGAATGAGTAACTGAGTCGGTATTCTCCTATGTATATATAGATACATGTAAGACTTCCCAAGTCAACCGTTCGTTAGCAACAAGTTTGCTAAACGAAATTCGCTAGTTTCGAGCTAAATTCATTTATTATTTTTATCAAATTTTCATTTTTACTGTACCAAATTCCCCTTATAAAAATGAGATTCAACTTTTGAAAATCAAGTTCTTCGTTTTAAATATCAAATTTCCTTTTATGTAAATCAAAAATCTCCTCTTTGTAAAATAATTAGATCTTCTCGTGCAAAGCCACTTTCACGTGAGTTAATTTTAAAATCTGTAGCGGTGGTAACTATATAAGCTAGTAACAACCACCGGACTGAAGTGATCATTTTTGTCCAGTGCTATGTTATGTGCTTTCGGATCAGAAGGTACTGAGTTCTATCCCCCTCATTGGTTACCTTGACGCAAAACTAAGAAAAACGCAACCTTCGCTCAGCTGTCGTGGCGCCATCTACCCGCCGCAAGAGCAATCAAAAGCCTTCAGACACACTTGACGCAGCAATTAAAGCCGTCAGACACACTTGAAGCAGTAATTAAAGCCATCAGACACACTTGACGCAGCAATTAAAGCCGTCAAACACACTTGACGCAACAGCAACAACTGACACGCTCGCCATAACAACTATATCGTTCGTTCGCCTATCTTCCGACTCACTGGTGGAGGAATAGTGTAACGGTGGTAACTAAATAAGCCAGTAACAGCCTCCAAACTGAAATGATCATTTTTATCCAGTGGTATGTTATGTGCTTGCTGATCAGAAGGTACTAAGTTGTATATATCCTTCTCAAATCTCAAGAATTCGCATAAATGTTTTAACTTCCCTAAAGTGATGGAATACATCTAAACTTGCATATACAGTGGCATTCATTCTGTTATTGAGACTGAAGTGTATTTAGACACATCGCACTGTTTTTCTATTCTAGCAATGTTTCAAATTCATGTGACGTCATAGTCACATGGTAATGATAATCACGAGTTTCAAGCCAATGAGTTCATGAATTCATCGACGTCATAGTCACATGAAAAATGTAATTATGTGTTTTCAACTAATTATAAATCAGCTTAGCCGTTGCCAACTTTTGCTTTTTACAGAAATTTTCTCTTCAAAAAGTACATATTAGTCGACAATATTAGTGTAAAATACACTTAATTTGAAAATACATGAATATAAAAAAAAATTTTTAATTTTAAAATATTTTTGATAAAATTTTTTCCACAAAACTTGAACATGTTTACCCAATTATTAATACAAATAGAACAAGTGCCCATTAGTTTAATGTCTTTTTTTAATTCAATGGAAAACACGTGATTCCCTATATCATGTGACCAATATGAATTTAGCCCATTCTCTGAAGTCGGGCCAGATGCCACAAGAAAAAGCCTTGTTTGTTCCAGTCTGAATTCCATCAAAAATAATTGTTTGTTGTAGAAGTTGGTACACACAAAAAAATCTCCAGATTATAAAATCTTCGAAAGGTGAAGGTACCTTGTACCACCTACGGTGTCGTGCTCGTTGCTGCATCGATGTTATCACTGCGTAATTTTTATTTGATTTTAATTTACGTTTCACTCTGAAACAAATTGGTGACGGGCCTCATAATTTTAAGCCACGGTCAAGGGGCGAGGACGATACCTGAGCTGACACTCCATACTCCCATCACTGTGGGCTAATTCTATGAATGTTAATTTTTAATCAATCTATTTTAATTATTTGATTTCACAAGAAATTGTAAAGGGATAATGTGGAATATAAAAAGTTTTCAATTAGATGTTGTTGTACTGATTCCAGCTATCTGACGAGGTCAGTTCGAGACCCACAAATTCATCGTGGCAAAGGGTTAGGTGTACACCTGTTGTTAGCCGTAGCTTTGAGCATCATACAGGTGACAGTACGATTTGGCTCGGTTCCATCCTAATTTTTATGGAGGGCACCACTAGGGGGTGGTCTTCCGCTTCCACAACACCACGAGAGGACTTGTGGCTCGCAGGATATTTGGAGTACCTCCATACCGCGAAGGCATTATACATTTACAAACATCCATGTCTTCTCCGGGATTCGAACCCAGGTCCTACGGCAAAGCAGTCAGAGTCGCTAACCACTATACCAGATGGGCGGTCAATTAGATGTTTTGGTATTAATGCAATATATATGCCTTGCAATCAATATGATAAAAGTTAACAAATGCCTTTAAGTATCCGGCAATGTAGAAAAAACACTAAAACGTATAAAACATCTTTGTCAATTTTTGATGAAAATTTAAGGTAATCGGATACCTTTAAAAACGGCATTAGAAGCATTTCAAAACTGCAATCTGGGAAACTCCATGAGCTGAATGACCTTGGCAGACTTAATGTATATATTAAAAAAATTCAGTCATCTGCACTTTGGCTAAATCGTTTTAATCTCCGAGTTTCCTTTACCTAGAGCTGCAACTACGTCAATGCCGGACGCGTCCTATAGCATTACAAAAAATGGCGCAATCACTGTTGGAGATTAAAAATGTCAAATAAGGTTCATTTCAAATTTACCAACTTCCATCCACTCAAAAATTGACAAATTTGTATAGTCCAGAGTTACACTGAGAATTGTACCACGTGCCACATGTGGCACGCGTGCCATAGGTTACTGACCCATGGTATAACATATAAAAATCGAAACATTCCGGATAGAAATTAAAATTTATTTATTTTTCTTCATCACTATTCCCACAAACTTTTAACAAGCTCTCCTTCTCCCACTTCACGGTTTCTTTGTCTCTAAATCAGAGATGAATGTTCCGCTGTGCTTCAGCTGTTTGATGTGGTATGTGCTAGAACAGCCGCAATAAGCAAAAGCAAAATATCGTAAAGTACCGTAAAGTTTCTAGCCAAAAGATTATAACACACATGACGCTACTTTCATTCTAAGATTCTAAGGAGATTCTTTTATTTTGCAGATCGAATGGTGCTCCCAAATTCTCCGATATAGTCAACTCCGGAGAGAAAAAGGACATCATCCCTAAACGAGCCACCTCGACAGACCGGCGGAAAAAGAACGTCGTCTTCAGACCAGGCGATATCCTCAGGAGGGACAGCGACCCCGACGTCAAGTCCGATTCCCAATCCTTGCTAACACGAAGCGAGAGCAGGACCACCCGATCCGATTCGACCAAAGAGAGTGACGACGGAACTTCTTCACCTGACAGATCAACGTCCGATATTCACTCCAGTGATGACGCCAACAGTGACGTACTGCAGACGGCGGATTCCGGAATTGGGGACGAGATTCACGATGGCCACGTCAGTATATTCGAAAGGCCCGGATTTGGAACCGTTGCCTTCAGGAACTCTGTCGTCCACTTGACTGGGATGGACAATCAGTCTACTCCTCAAGATGGTTGTCGTAACTTGATTACCGATCTCCACTGCAGGAATCTGAAGAACACCAATGGCACCATCAACGACAGCATTGGCAGTGCCAGCAGCTTGGTACGGCGCCATATCACTTGGGAAGACGAGTGTGAGGTTTACGATGAAGAAGACGACGAGGCCAGTGAAGATGAAGATCTTTCTAATGATGAAGACAGTATCGAGAGAGAAGATCATCTGTCTGTACTGCTGGCTGCTGTCGGGTTAAGCGAGTACCTGCCGTTATTCCAGTCGGAGCAGATAGATCTTGAAGCACTGTCCCTTCTTTCAGAGGAGGATCTAAAAGCTCTGGGCATGCCTTTAGGTCCAAGAAGAAAGCTTGGTAAGGCTGTCCAGGAGAGAATAAAAATCATGGAGGATCCCGGTATTGTGCTAGACAGTCGACTGTAGTTGTGGTTGTTTGGTTGATATCAGTAAAAATTATGAAAAATAGGACTTCTCAGGAAGACATCAATTTAAGTGCGTAGAAGATTTATTTATTATATAGATCATGGAAATGTGGAAAACTAAAAATTTATTTTTTAGAAAGACCTTATTAGATGATCTATTATAACGACTTTGAAGTCAAAGAGTTGATGAAAAGCTTCAAACATTAAATGCGAAACTAAAGTTAGAGGGAAAAAAACTTGGACATAATTCGAAACGTGTAAGGCAGTTTTATTGTGATTTCTCATGGTGTGATTGGCGAAATTTTAGTGTGATAATATTTTCAAAAACAAGAAGGAAAACTGAATAGGCCAACAAATAAATTGCGGAGTTGAGAAGTACTCAATGCATTTAAATAAAATCTAACTTTTTTCTTCTTTGATTCCGTAAAAAGAAATCAGCGAGTGTGAATTATTTACCTTAAAATTTCTCGAAGCAAATAATAGCAGTATATTATTGACAAACATATATCTTGTGTCTGCGTGTGTGCAATACTTCAGAATCTTCAGTTTAATATTTCTAGTATTTAAAGAAAGGGGTGAATTTTTTTCCAACAAGTATGTATATTCCGGAACTGTATTTACAATTACAATACAACTCCATGAGAAAGAATGAAATGTTAAGTTTTCTAATTATATATATGATTTATTTCTTGATTTTTTTAAAGAAAAAATAGAACTTTACTGAATTTTTAACGATGAAGAAAAAAACTTTGGACAGAACAGTTTTACAGAAAATCCCTCGTTAAAAGCGTTGGCTTTGTTTTACACACTTTTGGTTCTAATTCGTTTTGGCGCCAGATTTTTAAAAGCCAATATTTAATGCTTAAATTGTTCTACAAATAATTTCTCGCAGGAGAAAATAATACTCTCTGTATTTTTTTGTTTTTGTTTGGGGTGAATCTGATGTAGTTCCTGGAAAAAAGAATGTGCATAAACGAGCTTATCTTTAGAAAACAAAATGAGGGGTAGAAATATTTTGGTATTATTTTGAGTGTGTATTATATCTTTATATTCTTTTCCGAGCGTTTAACAATTTATTATAATTTTCTGTCTAAAAACTTGGCATACAATTCTTTTAATAGGAGGAACACATGTTTTTGTTTCATTCCTTAAATATCAAAAAACGTACACGTTGATAAGTTCCATATAATAAGTTGATATAATTAAAGTTCCACAATTAAAATACTATAAATAGAGCCATTGGTCAGAATGATTGCAAATTTGAACTGAATATACAGGATTATCAGGAATGAATGACCCGATTACAAAATTTAATAATTCCCTGATGAATAAACAGAAAATGAAATAATTAAGGGGATTCACCCATGTGACGGCCTGTTCTTTAAGCATTTTTTAAAGAAATTTTTTTTTTGACAACCAGTAAAGAGATAGAAGGTTTTTTTTTTATCATTTATTTATATGAATTTTAAGAGTATGTATATAAATGTTTAGCCAAAAATATACAATAGAACGTGAGTTATAGCGCTCTGAACACACACGCCTCGAAAAAATGGGCGCTCACTTTTTCCACGATTCCAACTGATTGGCTTATCTGAAATTTTAAAAAAATTAGCGGCGTTTTAATCTATGAGCTTAAATACACCGAATGAACTATACTCAATTGAAAATATCAAACATTGGGTTTTTGGTAGACCTCTAAAGAAAAAGTTTCGAATTTCATGGGTTTTTTGTTATATTTTTGTTATAAAAAATTAGAAATAGTTTGAATTTTGGAATGATTGCATTCCATTTGGTTCGGGTATATATGCTAAGTCTACCGTATAAATTTGAAGTCATTCCGTCAAACCGTTCTTGAGATAGGATCGAGGAAAGTTTGAAAAACACTGTTTTGAGAAAAACGCGTTTAAATTTTCAAGTCCGATTAAACGATGAAAATCTTAACTTACCCTCAATCGGCGATGCCTGGTGGAGAAGACTAGAACAAGTTCGACGAAATATTCAATAACTATAGATATTTCCTTTTAAGCCTCTACAAACTTGTATGGACGTATATTTGCATAGAAGGGTCAATGGTATCAATCCGACTGTGCACAATAGGCCCAGCCTTCGATTGCCTACTCAGCGCTCCGAACAGCTGCTCTTCTAATACTTGCTTCTATATAACGACTTCTGATTTTAAAAAATCACTTTACCACCGTATTCTAGACATGTCAAAAAAGCAATTTATGGAAAAAAAAAATTTCATTTTTTTTTAACCCATCACATGGGTGAACCCTCTTAACATGTCATTGTAAAGATAAAATATGAATTTTTTTTTTTTGCACATAACTTTTCTTGACGTAAACTAAATACGAGTTGATTGAAAAAATGATCGTTTTGCATTGCTTCATCCATGTAAAGGCAGTGAGTTAGACGTTGCAAATCGTCACTATGGTTCAATGATTGCACGGTTTTTAATTTGTACGGCTTAAAATGCATTTTTTTCTTAATACACTCCAAATGGTAGACTGTGGTAACATAAGTTCACGACTAGCACTAACCATCGATTTCTTTGGATGGCGTACAAATCCCTCTTGCACTCTTTCAACATTCTCTGGCGTACAACCAGGTCACCCTGGACTTTTGCCTTAACACAGGCATCCAATTTCCTGGAGAAGTTTATACAATCTTATACTCAGATATCAGTGCATTTTTGTGGTGCCTTCTCCGAAATTCATGTTGAACCGTGATTACTGACGAACTTTTTTCAAACGAGAGCACACAAAACGCCTTTTCCCGCTACGACGCCATTTCCTCTTCAGTTTACAATTTCAAAAACATCTTGATTACAACATTGCTGCCACTTATTGGATAAAAACAATGTTACAAACTCAAACTATCATTTTCTGTTTATTCATCATGGAGTTATTAAATTTTGTAATCGGGTCATTCATTCCTGATAACCCTGTACTTAATAACGGGGGAACGGCATGGTATAAGAATACAAGATATCAATCATTGGCATGGCCAAGTAATTTTAGCGCGTTTTTCACATGTTGTATTTTACAATAATGCAACTAATGAACTTTTTACTAACAGAAAGTAGTGTGTGTACTGTATTACTCCGTTTTTGTGAAGATTTCCTCATTTTTGTGAAGATTTCCTCCAAAATGCAGGTAGATTTTTTTTAAAAAACTTTTTGCAAACAATAAATTTACTAGGTAAAATTTGAGCAAATTTTCTTATAAACTAGCGAAATTCAGGAAAATTTGTAGGAAAATTCAGGAAAACTATGGGAAAATTTAAATAGGATTCGGCTCATGTAGGGCACAAATGCGACCAAATGCCGAAAACCCGAGGTCAATTGGTTGCTTATTGGCTGAGAAAAAGGTACGACAAAATATGGAACGAAGACGAAATTTGCGTTCTAATAACGCTTTTGTTCCACTACGTGAAAAACGCGCTAAAAAGTTCCCAAGTGGATAGCACTGTAAGCGGCATAACGAAAGTGAATTATACAAGTGACATTTTGAGTCCAGTTACGACGACTTTGGCATGAGTTGCGCTTCAAACCAACCGTTCTATGTGCATGGATGTTTGGGTTTTTTCAAGGGAAAATGACTTCCAAGTCATACAACAGTTGTGGCAGTGTTAGTGAAAAGCTCATCCAAAACAGCAAGGTCTTATATCATTGGATGAGAAAAATAGGTTTTTAAATATCCTTGGGCCAAAAATCAGCAAAGGAAGCAAATGCCCCGTACCGTTTTCTCTTTCTTCAAATATATTCAGTTCCAATTTGAATTCTTTCTGAGAATTAGTTCTTTTTCCAGTATTTTTGAAAGTGGAACTTTATCATAATCACATTGTAAATATTGTTGTAGTTAAAATATATATGTAAGCGAAGAATTATGAAAAAACAAGTATATTATAAAAAAAATTAAGTCAATTGCTACTTAGATCAACAACAAAAAAATATTTTAGTAACTTTTTATTAAATAGTTACAATTGATATATATATATAAATATGTATATACATATGACAGAATGCCAATATTAAGGGGCAATTATTTTTATTAATTATCATTACAGTATCGTATTGTCATCCCAAACAATCGTGTATATAAAATTTCAGTTCAACTGAATGCTTTGAAACGTGAGAGAGAAAAAATCTTTTAACGTTTTGACCCAAGTAGCTAAAAATGAAGCCAAAGTGGCTGTATCTGCAATTCTTTAAATAATTAATTTCATTCAATTTATTTTAATTAATTATAATTAAATTATCGTATTGTTACCCAAAACAATAGTGTATAGAAAATTTCAGCTCAAATGAGCGCTTTAAAATGTGAGAAAAATATTTTTTCCAAGTTTTGACACAAGTTGCCAAAAAGGGCGCTAAATCGCCAAGAATGATGCCAACCTGGCTGTATTTATAATTCTTTGAATAATTAGTCTTGATCAATTAATTTTTATTAATTATAATTAAGATACTGTATTGGCATCCAAAATAATCGTGTACATAAAATTTTAGCTCAATTGATTGCTTTAAAATGCATTCGATTAACGATTGAGAATTTGAATAAGATAAATATATAAATATATAGTGTGAACTAATAGTAGGAATTGAAAAAAGAAAAAACAATTGATAATATAATCCAAACGAATAATATTTTGAACACTAGAACACGATATCAATGTCTTGTGTTGTCAATTACTTGCCAATGCTCTAAATTATTTTGTTGAATGAAGGCCCTAAAACTGAAAGAGTCGTAAGATTTATCTTTTTCGTAAGCATAATCTTCAGTAAAATATGGTTTTCACGCAATCGTGGCCCATGTAATCAAAAATCAATAATGTCCCATCGGTATATTTTTGTAGTATGTCTATCAGTTTACTAAATCTGATAAATTCAAAAAATGTATGTAAAAGTCTACGCAACAACTGTTACATACAAATAGGCGAACAATAATAAAAACTATTAATTGTTAACAGTTTTTTTTTCAATCACTTAAACTAAGTTCCATTGTAACTAGAAACCAAAGTGTATGATATGTGTATTTTCGATAAATAAAATATTTTTAAAGCATGTGATTATTATTTTTTTAACGTTATCTCATTTTTAACTCACATATGCCATACAGTTATAGATTATAATTTTTGTTTTTTTGTATAGCAAATACATTCCAATATCTTTAAAGAATATTTTTCTGTACTTACGTACTATTGCACCATGCCAATTTTCAAGAAAATTCACCAAATTGGCTACTCCGATTTCACACACGTCGTAAGAGCTGAATTGGCAACCATGTGCTTCGTTTCTAAGCCTAACCGTTCACTGATATAGCAAGCTCGAATACTAAAACACTAATCTGGGATTAAAGAAATTCTTAAATAATAAAATTATTAACAATAATAATATATATTTTTACAAGAATAAAAAATAATGTAATACAAAATTCCTAATGATAATAAAGTTAAAAAGCAACTAATTTGATTATTTTTTTTCCTTTTATTGGTTGTTATTTATTTTTAATTATTTATTTTTCACAAAGTATTTTTCGACTAAGCAACTCCATATTCCCGTTTGCGTATTCCGTTTTTAGAATTCTCGTGGTTTTATTCAATTTCAGTAATCTCTCTTGGTTGCGATAGTACGTAAGAGCTTATTTTTCAGTTATTTGGGCAAGTTGTGAGGAAAAAAAATTTTTAAAAATGTTAAATGTTCAAACAAAAAAAGAAACGAGTCTTACAGTAGTCGCATATGATGTGTAACACCTGACATGTTACCGTGGTAAACACGCACTAGAGACTTTAATCCTGAAAAAAATGAATCGAGTATGATTGGAAATAATTTTCTATCGAATAATTATATCTTTAATGAACATTTTATTTCATTAACACAAGGAATAATGCAATTTTTTTATCAAAAATATTTATTCTTGTTCAATTTGGCGAAGAGCGGAGACAATAGATTTATGAAAACTAAAATATGACACATATACTTGTGATTTCAAAGTATTTAAAAATCATTGAAAACCCGCGTCAATAACAGTACCACTGTTAGTTGTCGAAACATTTCGATTTGTGTTCATGTCGAGCTTGAGTTCATCTTTCAGAAAAGCTCTGAGCGGATCAGCTACTAGCAAGCTGAAGTTAACGTTAAAATCGCCACCCAAAATCATGGGAAGCGAGTGATCGTTTTTTCTTAAAAAAAGAGCAGAACCACCTTCGGTATACGGTAAAAGTACAAAATGCAGGAAATCTTTAATTTTTTTAACTGTTTGATTCGGAGAAATGTATGCGACCATCAAATTGACTGTTTGTCCATTTTCAAATATAACGAGCCCTGAGACTTTGACATTTGAGCGTAAGAATCGCAAGTTTATTCTGGATGCAGTCTAATAAGACTTGCTGGTATGAGCGGAAGGCTGACGGCTCAATTGCTACTAGAGTTGGACCCCGATACGAGGGTAGCGAAGAGAAACCATCAAGCGCATGCTTAAAAATTAGAAATATTAGAGAAAATCAAAAATACCTTTACTCAATTAGTTTTTTTAACCGAGAAATATATATATATATATATATATATATATATATATCTTTGTTAATCGCAATTAAAAATATTATATTGACAGCGACAGGAATTAACTCCAAAGTATGAAAATGATACACACTTAAATATTTGTTCAAGGTCGTATTTTTTTAAGAATGATAAGCTTTGTCAGACGCTTAACAGGAAATATAATTATTAATATATAGTTTACACATATATAAATATTTCCTCAGGTTTCACACACAACGAGCCCTGAGACTTTGACATTTGAGCGTAAGAATCGTACGTTTATTCTAATAAGACTTGCTGGTATGTGTGGAAAGCTGGCGGCTTAATTGCTACTAGAATTGGACCTCTATGCAAGGGCATTGAGGAGACACTACGAAGCGCACTGATAGGTCAAATCAAACAGCACGCGCTTCCCCGACTTCCTGTTACGCATTTACGTCCCTTTTCACGAAATCGCTCAAACAAATATCCAGCAACCGAGAGTAAAGATGTTACACATCAACAAGGTGGTAGTTCATTTCACGTTTCAAAGAAACAGCTTCAGTATTCTTCCCATTTTGTATACAATATAATGTTCACTATGTACTTTTAAGAGGTAAAGAATTTCTTCAATGAATATCAATAAAACATTTTTGAAGTTAACTTCTTATGGCACGGTAGGGAAAAATTTCCGTTACGCGTTACGCGATGACGAAGGTAGGGATGTATTTTCCATTTCGGCGGAGCGAAGTTCCAACTTTTTTGACGATTATGAAACAGCCATCAAATTTTACTTTTAAAATCAGACAAAAATAATAACAGAATCGGAAAGATCTTTATTTCGCCATGATAGGGTATAATTTTTGTTACAAAATAATGATATTTTCTATTCTTTACGATTTTTGCTAAAATGAGTCAAATTGATGCGTTTTTACGAAAATGATTTCTAAATCATTACGTATGAATTTATTTTCGTGTTAGTAAAATGATATTCTACACTATATAAATTTATATCTTTCTCTTTTAGAACCAGTCATTTTGAAAATAAAATGTTGAAAACTTTTTTTTACGATTTTTTAAAATTACTCCAAATTTTAATTTAACATTTAATAACTTCGTCATTTATTAAGATAATAGTAGAAACTTTTTTCCGTGTGTAAACATATATTATTCGTAATCAATGTGAAGATTGAAAAAATGCTTAAAAATTACGGATTTTAAAAAAGTTTTGTGTTTTTGTCCAAAACACTTTTTACGAGAATCGATTAAAACAGTATTGTTGGTACATTTTTTTATTCAAAAATTACTGTTGTTTGCAATTGATGGGTGAATTTTCAAAACTTTAATGTAAAAATTAAATCCTCACAAAAATTAAACTTTTTTTTAAAAAAAAATTGGAACATACTGTGCGGTTTTTTTTTTCTTTTATTCAAGGAATTTACTTTGAAGTTCCAAGAGTTTGAAAGTTGCGCATGCGCATTAAGACGAATTTCCGGAGCCATACGCTATTTTAATCTTGACCCTTTTAACTTGTAAACAAAAACGGCATTCCGTAAGATTGCTTTTAAATATAGGTATGGAATTTCGTAATTGTGAAAATTTCTATTTTTCTGTCTTTTTACACGAATAAAGCTATTTTTTTTTTTAAAAAAAGACATTGGTCTTTTTAAAATTGTAAGCAAACTTTCAAATGTTACTTATGAGATAGATAAACCAAATGATCTGTTAATTTTCCTATACATTGATACAAGAAAATTAACACATATGCACTTGCCTCCGAAAGTCTGCGTACAGGCGATCATCTTTAATATTCATGCAAAAATCGCTAATTAAATGAAGTCTTTCTGAATCAATACTATTTATTATTGATTCATTTAACGTCGTTTATTCAAATAGTATAAGTAACAATCACCTGAATATTACATAAAATAATACAAATATTTATAACTTCAGAACGGCACAAATCGTGCGCGTCAAAAGTCTGCGTACACTGGAAAAAACCTTTACAATAATGGATTGTAACTGAAAGTTAATACTTTTTAAGCTATTCCGTTCTTTCTATAATCTTCTCATCATATTTGGCAGGGATTTAACTAGCTCAGTTTTCTCATCTGAGGATATTTTGTTCCATTCTTCTGCTGTGACAGATTTGAGCATTTCTTTGGATGTTATTACGTTTTCCCTGATTATTCACTTGAGTAAATCCCGTAAATATTGTAGTGTGTTTAGGTCTGGGGACTAGGATGGCTTACGTGATTGATTTGGGACATGCAAGAACAGCCATAGTTTCACAATAACTTCACAATGGAGCCATTTTCTCGGTACCTTTTTGCCGCTGAAAGTAAAAATCATCACTTACCGCAAGTTTCTCGGCACTTCCCTGATATTTTACTTCAATAAGTTAAAGTAATCAATTTTGTACATTGTTGATTCAATAAATTCCAGATTACTAGCCGAAAGGCTTCCAATGTACCCCCAAACATTACACCTCCTTCTTCATGTTTGATAGTCGAACAATGATTCTCTTTCTTAAGATCTGTCTAGGAATTTTTGCAAACATATTTTTGTTCTTTTAGATGCAAAATTACAGAAGAAAAAAAAAACACTTTCATTTGAATATATTACATTTTTCGAATAATTATGTGTCCTATTTAGATGTTTTTTGGCAAAGGTCGTTCTCTTAGCTCTTTTCACTCGAGAGATGAATTGTTTCTTGAGTGCAACTAGGCCATGATAGTCATCCTTTTTCACTTCCCATAAAATTGTGGTTAAAGTCACATTTTTTTTGCAAGATCTCACCCACACTTTTGGCTATTTGTGAAGCTTATAGTCTTGGATTTATTTACAAAGCAAGATTCTTGAGGTGACACTGCAGTTTCAGTAGTTTCTTTAAAAATTTCCCCCTTTTTCTGATGATCTCTGGTGATTTTTCTTTTAATAATATATCGATCTCTATTCTGCTGCCTGCCATAGAACCACAAAAGTTTTCAAATCTCAAATCCTAAATAAATCGTAAAAAATGTTATAGCTACTTAAAAATATGATTTAGTGCAATTATTTTATAATGAAAGGTCTTTAAAAGCTCTATTTTGTACGTAGACTTTTGACGCGAATGGTTGGTGATTATTTGGTGGTAATACTTGTTTTTTCTTGTTAAGGTGAAATTTGTTGCTGCTGTTTGAATAAGGAAGTTTCGAAGAATCCCTGACAGCTATGTTGATTTTCTAAAGCGAGATTTTAATAGTAATTATAGCATAAACACGCAAGATGATTGCATGTACGCAGACTTTCGGAGGCAAGTGTAGTTCATTCTACAATATTAAGACCTTTTCATTCAAAATCAAATTTCCAATTATGCTAAATTCACGAGGTTAACATATAATTGAATGATAAACATCTTTGTTATTTCTGTGCAATTTAAATTTTTGGTGATATATTAATTTTATGTTGATATTGCAAAACCTACATTTCTTATCTTAGTTACCACAAGCCTTTGATAACAAGTATGTACTGAAACACCCAAAAGCATAATGGAAATAGAATAATAATAATAATACTTTTTGAAAAATGTATGCAATAAAATTTTTTTAGTATTATGTATTGAAAATGAAAATTTTGTTTATACTTACGCCTTTTCCATCTTAATTATTTTTTTAAATACAGTTTTAAATAATAATGATAATAATAAATTTGTTGATTATATATATAAGATTACTTTAAAATAAAACTTAATTATACAATTCATTACATTATAAGCCAAAGAAGTTAACTTCTATCGCGTGTTCACACTGATACGCGCATGCATTTTTTTTTATATAATTATTAGTTTATGCATTAATTTCTATGATTCTGTGAAATTTTTAAAGGTATTAATCGCTGTCAGTATTTTATATGTAATGTTTTGATTAGAAGTTTGTCAGAAAAAAAATGTTTTTTTCAATAAAACTTTTTAGTTTCTGATTTATTAAGAATAACCTTTTTTACATGTAATTTTGTTTACCTTCTTTTTTTTTCAAAATGCATATAGATTTCGTGTTTTTTACATGAAAAAAAAATGAATAAAAATATACCATTTGGCATTAACTATCATTTTGCTACATTAATTACAGAACAGAATACATGTCATATACAAAAAACGAGATCTATCAAAACCAATGATTTTTTCTGCATTTAAAAAAATATTTTTTAAACTACCACATTTGAATCAAAGTAATCAGTTGCAAAAATACACACGTCTTGAAATATACACCCGTACAGAGAGCGCCATCTATCTTTCAAAAGTCAACTACAAAGTTAATTTTCATTAATGCTTCATTTTTAAAGAAAAATATTTACTGTGCTATATCTTTGAAAACACAATACATTATAAAAAATATAATAATACTTCACTTCAAAATTCCATTACATTCTGTTCTATATATTTTTTTGATAAAATGGATACCTTATTAATATCTTTCAGCACAGATTTCACATTTATTTTTTTCAGAAAATATATTTTCAAAAAGTTTTTATTACCCTCCTCTAGAAACAACTATTTTTCAAATATGTTTCAGTATTACATTCTAATACAAGAAAAAAATGAATTATGCTACAGCAAGCCATTTACACAAATAAGAGTTTCATTTAAGATAGGGAGGGAGGGAGATTTATGAGTCAAATGAGTAAAAGCTCTGCTCCGTAAAATGTGAATTTTCATAGAAATTTTTTTCTTCTGTTTTTTTATTAAGGTACAAAACACTCCATTCAAAATTTTCTCCATTTTTCAGACCTAGATTGCCGAAAAGATCTCAACGGCCAACGACATTGCCGTAACATCCGGTCATAAAACGAAGCAACATGCTTCGATATCACTTCATATCACTTCATAGGAGCAGCATCTACATATATATACATTACGAAAACCTGTGCAATACTCAGTTAACATAAAGCAGAAGTTCTAAGAATAAAAGATTCTCCAACAAGCAAAAGACTCTTCTCTGTAGACTCCACCCACTAATTATGTCATCGAGATAGCTCGTTGCGGTGGCCATCAACATCCTCCCCCTTTTTGAGTCAACATCACTTAGACTCAAAAACATATATCACCTGGTTAAAAACGTCTAGTTTCTCTGGAACCTTGATGACCCGTCCATACCTGGATACTCTAGGCAAGACGTTACTGGAGTCGTTAGGATCTGAAAGAACATCACTAGAAATAGAAGAAATAGAATTAGTAAATGGTATAATCATTAAAGATCATCGGGGGTTTCCTTTGACTGGATTTCCAAGGGATAGACTCGTTGAATGGGTCGTAACATTGCTCCAGTTTGAGTCTAGTTCCACAGTTCTGATCTTGTCGTCCTTTCAAGGAATCAGTCGAATGACCTTAGCTAAAGGCCAATGCATCCTTTTTTTGTTGTCGTCACCAATGAGGACAATTTCTCCTAGCCATAATTCTGACAATGGACCCTTTTTATTTTTATCTGAATTTGTAGACCTAAATGCTTTTTTCTGAATCTATGCCTTAAACCATTTAACAATTTTTGCCGATATCTAACCCTTTTATGTAGGTTTACTGTATCTCGGTTATCAATATCGGGAACGTCCAGGTAGCGATTTTCCACTAGAAACATGGCTGGGGACATAGGAACTAAATCATCAGAGTTTTCGGATAGATAAGTGAGTGGCCTTGGTTTTGTCTACCATTGCAAGAATCTTTGACCCCTTGGGTCTCCTCGGTCCAATTATTGCTTGGGAAAAGATATTTATGCAAAGATTGTGGTTGCTGGAATTGGGATGGAGTGATGAACTTCCTTTTAAAGAAGAAAAAGAGTGGCATCGATTTATCGACTCCTTGTAAGCCGTGAATAGCATCTCTATTGCCAGATGTTTTGTGGTTCACAGAGCGGAGAGCATTGAGTTGCATGCATTTAGTGACGCATCGGAAAAGGCATATGGAGCATCCATTTATCTCAAGTCTATATCTGCCGTTGGAGAAGTTAAAGTGTGTCTCGTAACGAGTAAAAGCCGAGTGTCGCCTCTGAAGCAGATTTCCATTCCAAGACTTGAACTGTGTGGGGCAGTTCTTGCCGCTAAATTGATGAAGAAGGTGAAGGACGCATTGAAGCTTCAGATTTCAGCTGCGCATTTTTGGTCGGATTCGACTATTGTGATTTCACGGATACATCGAGAATCAAGAGAATTGAAGGTGTTCGTGGCTAATCGAGTGTCTAAGATTCATCAACTAAGTTCCCGTGACCAGTGGCATCACATTGCATCGGAACATTCCCGAGGAGCTTCGTGACAACTCTCTATGGTGGCATGGTCCTGAGCTTCTTCAACAGAGTGCTTATTCAACCCCCGTCATTGGGGAACCAACCCAGAGAGATGACTTTGACTGCGAACTACGGATGTCTGAGAGAACTCTGGAAACTTCATTGCTGTGTTCCAAGAACTTTGACTTTTTCAACCATCTTATGGACCCCTGTC
The DNA here is from genome assembly GCA_019973975.1 of Trichonephila clavata. Taxonomy (NCBI): domain Eukaryota; kingdom Metazoa; phylum Arthropoda; class Arachnida; order Araneae; family Nephilidae; genus Trichonephila; species Trichonephila clavata. Next base: position 5,029 of record BMAO01035423.1, on the reverse strand, counting down.
TAATAACTATTTTAAAATAATACATATTGTTTCTTATATTTATATATTTATTCACAATTGCAGATCCAAGGTCAAAAGGAGGGGACCTTTAACTACGAATGAATTAAATGACTCCGAAACCTGGCTTATCAAGCAGGATCAAAGTAATAGTAATTTAAGCGACCCTTCAGGTAATCTTAAATCTTTAAACATATTCCAGGATGATAAAGGAGTCCTGAGAGTTAGTGGTAGGCTGGAAAAAGCATCCAGCTATACTGGCTAAAAATTCTAAATTGAGTAAAATATATTTCATAACTTTGCATAAGAAATTATTTCATGTTGGTCCACAAGGACTACTGCATACAGTAAGATTAAGATTTTGGGCTTTAGAGGTAGAAATCTAGCTAGGAAAACGGTTCATATATAATTGTGTGATATGTTTCAAGTGTAAACCATGAAGTGGCGCGCTTATCCAGTAGGATAGAACCAGGTACCTTTGGATCCGAAGCCGAATAACTTATCCACTACACCAAAATGATCACCCTGGTGCGGAGGTAGTTACTGGCTTATATAGATGGTACCGCTACATACACCCCACCAGTGAGTCGGTGGAGGGCGAACGAACGATGTATTTGTTTAATCAAGCGTGTTTTTGCTGCTGCGTTATGAGTTGTGACGGCTTTTGCTGATCGCGTCATATGTGATACGACTTTGTTGATTGCGTCATATGTGAGACGACTTTGCTGCGCCGAGTGGGTCCGGCGACTGTGCTGCGTCGAGAGGGTTCGACGACTTTGCTGCGTCGAGAGTGTTCGACGACTTTGCTGCGTCGAGAGGGTTCGACGACTTTGCTTGCAGGTAGATGGCGCCACGACAGTTCAGAACGTTGCGTCTTTCTGAGTTCAGCCAGGGTCACCAATGAAGTGGCGCGCTTATCCAGTAGGATAGAACCAGGTACCTTTGGATCCGAAGCCGAGTAACTTATCCACTACACCAAAATGATCACCCTGGTGCGGAGGTAGTTACTGGCTTATATAGATGGTACCGCTACAACCAATTCCCTCTTCTCAAATAATGGGCAATCTTCCGTATGAAAGAGTGAATATGGCCCCTCCATTCAGTGTAACTGGTCTAGATTTAGGAGGTCCATATTTTGTAGCTTACAAAAATCAGAGAAAGGGTAGCCTTAACAAAATCTATGTTTGTGTTTGCATTTGCTTTGTGACTCGTGCCGTCCACCTTGAAATTCTTTCCGATTTGAGTTCGGATGCAATAATTGCAACTCTTAAGAGATTCATGTCTAGGCGAGGAAAATGTTCCAAAATTTTTACATACAATGCAACAAATTTCGTTGGTGCGAATTCACAATTAAAGGCATTTTATAAGACCCTTAACTTTCCAGATCAAAATCTGGCGGCATATTTCAGTGAAGAAGGAATTGAATGGAATTTTATTCCACCAAGGGCCCCACATATGGGAGGTCTTTGGGAGGCCGGCATAAAGTCAGTGAAATATCACCTTAAGCGAGCATTGGGAAGATCCCGACTCACATACGAGGAGTTTGAAACAGTGATTATCCAGGGGGAAGGAATCTTAAATTCCAGACCTCTTACACCAATATCCAATGATTTTGATAACTTTGAGGTATTAACCCCTGCCAATTTCTTGATTGGTCGTTCAATTAATTCTATTCTTGAACCCATAGTAATTAATATTAATGACAATAGATTAAGCCGTTGGCAGAAAACAACAAAGGTAATTCAGGTAGTTTGGAAAAAATGGAGTACCGATTATCTGAATACTCTCCAACAGAGAACCAAGTGGATGATCGAGAAGGACAATATAATGTGTGGGACAATGGTAATTGTAAAGGAGGATTTTACACCAGTTTGCAACTGGCTTTTAGGGCGCGTCGTTGAGGTCTATCATGGTTCTGATGGTAAAGTGAGAACAGTCAGAATTAAAACAAAAACAGGAGAATTTAAGTGGCCCATAACTAAGATTTGTATTCTACCTATAGATGTAAATAGTTAAGTCAATTTCCATTTAAGAAATTATGTGTTTTTCATTAAATTGCGCTTTGTAATTTTAGCTTTTTTTTTTTTTTACTGAAAATTTATTGTATTTTATATATATAATAATTTTGAAAACAATTGTTTAACCTGAAACTATTGTGAATTGTGAAACTGTATTGCTATTGTTGAATATTAATATTGCAAGGCCGGGGGGTATGTTTGAGCATACGCAGTGGGCACCGCCTGGCGGTGGTTAAGGTGACAGAACACCTTTAAAACTCAATTTTCGGTCAAAGTATCGATTTTTCGTTTTTGATCAAATATTAAAATTCAATCTTTTATCTTTCTAAATCTGTAAAAATTTTGTTTCTAGCTTAATTAGAAGCCAAGTTACAGCTTTTTTAATATTACTTGATCATGAATTTCTCTGACCGGAAATACCTTTCTGCTAACCGGAAGTGGCCCAAATTGTTTGTTTACGTTTCTCTTTCATGGTATATGACATGAAATATGAAAATTAATATACAAATATTTTGTCAGAAATTAAAATAGAATATTTGAGAATAAATATAAATGTATTTAGAAATACATTTTTCCTTTTTTATGTGTGAAATCTGGCATCAAATTTGTTGTTTAGTGACTTTGTTTACATATATGTTTGATTTTCATACTGAAAGAATCGACAGCGTAGAAAGTTAAAAAATAATTCTATTCTGTTTTATTTTTGCTTGAAAATGGTTTAAAGTATTGCTAGAAAGCGTAAGAGACAATTTTTTGGAAATAAATACACAAAAATTTCCGAAAATAACAGCAATTCAACACCTGTTCCTGAATGCACTACTAGTTCTTCAAAATTGGGAAATGAGATTATGTCAACTGCAGAAGAAATGCCTGGTCCTCTGTTTGGTAACAGAATCATTGATCTTGAGCTTATTCTGGATGCATTTTCTCAACTTTGCTGCCCAAAATGTTTTGCTGAAAAAGTAGAGCTTTTTGAGGATTCCATGTATGGATTATGCTCTCATTTTACACTAAAATGTAAATGCTGTGACTTTTTCTTTACATTTGCTTCATCAAAAAAAGTTGTAAATGCACCAGTCATAAATACCAGGCTAGTATATGGTACGCGGCAGATAGGCAAGGGTTTTGCTGGTGCATTTAAATTATGCTCAACATTAAATTTGCCTCGACTGACAAAAACTGCTTTCAAAAATCAGGAAGCAAAGTTTTTAAAAGTGGTTCAGGAAGTAGCTGAGGAATCCATGAAAAAAGCTGCTACTGAAATTGCGGATATAAAACAAAAATTTTCATCTGATTTTGTAAAATGTGGCATATCTGTGGATGGCACATGGCAGCGTAGAGGCTATACATCTATGAATGGTTGTGTTGCTGCAATATCAGTTGATACTGGTAAGGTGTTAGAGGTAGAACTTATGTCGTCCTACTGTCCTACATGTAAGAGACTTCAGACTATGCCAAGAAACTCGTCGAATGAATATGAGTCGTCAAAAGCCGACCACATATGTCAGTGTAACTTTACGGGATCTTCGTCAAAAATGGAAATTGTGGGGGCTTCACGAATATTTCTTCATTCAGAAAAAAACCGCAGACTTCAATACACGCAATATTATGCCGATGGTGACTCAAAAGCTTTCATGAGTGTGAAAGACACTTATGGAATGAACAGTGTGACAAAGTTTGAGTGCATTGGCCATGTACAAACGAGAGTGGGCTCGCGTCTAAGAAAGCTAAAAACAAAAACTAAAGGACTGTCTGGTAAAGGCAAATTAACTGATAATTTTATCGACCGACTTCAAAATTACTACGGAATTGCTGTACGCAGTAATGTCGGTAACTTAAATGCCATGCAGCAAAATGTAATTGCTGCGTTATATCACTGTGCATCAAGTGATAAGAAACCGATGCATGGTCAGTGCCCAATAGGGAAAGACAGCTGGTGTTATTTTCAGCGGGGGGTGGCAAATGGAACAAAATGTACCACAAAATATGCTGGTTTATCAAATGATGTTTTAAATAAAATTAAACCAGTATATTTAGAACTATGCGACAAACAGATATTAAGTAACTGCTTACATGGATGCACGCAAAATACAAATGAGTGTTTAACGGAATAGTCTGGCAAAAAGTTCCGAAAGAAGTATTTGTTTCGCTCAAAACAATTAAATTTGGGTCGTATGATGCTGTTATACATTTCAATGAGGGATTAAATGGGTGCCTCAAAGTTTTTAATAAGATGAATATTGAAAATCCTGGGGTGTTTACCTTACGGGGATATAAACATTTAGATAAATGCAGAATCCGTGAATCGATTCATAACGCAGACCCCAAAACAAAGAAACATAGGAAAATTTTAAGAGCCCTTAAAAAGAAAAAAAATATTGTTTTAGAAGTTAAAGATGGAGAGAATTATAAATTTGGTGCATTTTAATAAGAAAGTGTTTTTCTTGTAATCAGATTAGTTTAATGTTATTTTTGTCGTTTTCTCAAAATGAGTTTTTTTACATTTTTTCTTACCGCAAAACACAATATCTCAAAAAGTTATGCTTGGATGAAATAAAAATTTTATATATATGTTTTTTAAATACTAATACAGGGAATAGACCTCTCTTAAGATTTTATGTTGAGTAGAAATTTTTTTATACAGCAATAAAGTGAAAATTACAATAGCTTTTAAAGAAAATTTCAACGTTAAGAAGCTCGAAACACAATAGCTTCTCACGTAATTGTTATATTACCAAAATAAGTGTCTATTCCCTAGATAAGGTTGTATGTTATATTATTCAATTTACAAAATGTCAATATATTTATTTATTTTCAGTTATCATGTTTTGCGTAAAGTCTTATTTTTGCTTATTTTTTCATAAAATACCCCTTTCACGGAAAAAATGTGCACTAACAAGACTTTACTTCGGTGTTTTTCTCATTTTAAAGACCCATAAGGTCATAAAATATGCATTAACAGGCAAAATTCAGGTTAATTCAAAAAATTTTCTTCGAAGGTGTTCTGTTACCTT